>APFE030743130.1:5991-24227 GCA_000404065.3 Pinus taeda | reverse complement strand
CAACATTTTTCTTTAATGGTTTTCACAAGTAACCTAGGGTAAACATAGGGACTAATTCTTGTTGGCAAGAGTTATGAGTTTTGATCTTTGAGGATGAAATTTTTCTTATTAAAATTAGTGGAGAATAGTTTCTTAGAGTTTGATCAAGCAAATTATATAGGTCATGATTAATTCTCAATTAAATAAGCTTGTAATATTGAGGAAAAAGGAAAACAAGGTTAAATATTGGATCTAAAGTTTAGTGGATGACTTGATTTTTCCCGGAATAATAGGGGCATCAGTGCAAAGTGAACCTAGGATATGCTAGACTTTGTCAGTATTCCAACCGAGAATAATATGGCCATATAGTGCAAAAGTGAACCTAGGATACACTACTAGGGTTTGTTGGTATTCCAACCGGACAAATATATAAATAAGCAAAAAAATGCCTTATGCGTTTCCCTTGCAACATATGGTGCAAATGCTAGTTATAACCATCACAAGATCATGTTGACCTACATAAGATAAACACATAATAATTTGTAGGTATTTTTGATTAAAAAAACATACCCAATAGGTATATATCTCACTACAATGTCTCCATGAAATCCATGACATGATTTACTTTAAAAATACAAAATTTTAAACTTGTGGTTGGAAAAAAACATTTGCACATGATTTTGGGTTTTGAGTTATAAAAAATGATGGAAGTTTTTTCAAGTTGGAAAGGAGTCAGCATAATATATAAACATTTATGATCAAACTTGATACTGATGATATGTACTATATAAAATAAAAATGAAAAGAGTGTGTAAGATTAAAAATGAATTTAGGAAGCAATTTAATGAAGATAAATGTTAAATGAAATAGAATAGGAGATTTTAGTGCTCTCACTATTTTAATGATATTTTTATCAAATTGTGTTTGAAAAAATAAAATTAAAATAAAAACTTTATAAAGAAATAAAGGAAACTTATCCTGTAGTATTTTTAATGAATATATTAGTGTAAATTAATTCAGCTAATTTAAGAGATTGATATTAAGTACTTGTTCGTAAAAGAGAAAGAAAAAAGCAAATACCCACAACATTCCTATTAATCAATTAAATGAGCTTTTTAAATTACACTTTTATTATTTGAATGTGTAGCCATTGTAATGAATAACTTTTGACACTTCACTCATCAAAGGGGATAAACAATGCTTAAAGTACTGATGGAAATAAAATATTGATTATAACATGAGCTCGGACATAATGCTTATTTTTTTCAGTTTTTTAAATAGTTTTCATCACATGTTAATATCACCTGATAATGCAATTTTATTATTTTAGGAATTGAACTTGGTTGTCTAAGATAACAACATTTCTCTCCAATAATGAGAACTTTATTTAATTTACTAAAAAAATTCTTACATATTTTTAACTCTTTATACATTTTTTTATAGAAATTATAAAAAAACACTTCTCTATTGATTTTTGTTTTCAGATCACTCAAACTAATTTAATAATGTCAATTATCAAATACCAGCTTAAATCCATCTAATTCTCGATCTATCATCTATAACAAATCTTTCAAAGTGTAAACCTTCTCTTTTAGGTTTAACATATTATTTAATTAATAAAAATTATAATTCATTATAATTTTAGCAAATTAAATTATTTTTTAATAATTTATAAAACTAATTATAATATTTAATAATAACTAGTTCCTAGTGAGAGTTGCTTGGGTTGAAGAAGAGAATGCTATCTGGGAGGGCCGAGGGGAAGGAAAACCAGAAATTTTCATGGCTGCATGCGAAACCTGAAGCTGCATGAGCAGGGGAGCCGAAGAGTCGATGTGCGGACGGTGGGCGACGGATCCTCCACTGGCCAGGGATGATCGCTCCCTCTCTGGATCAATGTCTCTTCCATGGATCTAAACATAACCTATCAGATCTGGTCATTCGGAAGGTAGATCGGCCCCCACACTGCCCAGATTGGTTATTCGGAAGGTAGATCGGCCCCCTCACTGACCAGATTCAGAAGCCTGCATCCTATTTATCTCCGCCCCTTGGACCTCTCTGAATCTACTTTTTACGATATTCTGGGAACGCAAATACAGATCTTGGCCCTATATTTGTAGATCATCTCTCGCTATGGATGGATCTGGTTATTTCTCGGGGATAAGTGATCCCCCCCTGAGCAGCAGGTAGGAGCAGAAAACAGGTCTTGAGCCAGTCATAGGCCGTGGGGTCGAGGACAGGGCAACCGTCAATGGACGGGGCGCAGAGCAGCAGATCGTGAATAAAATAAATCGCAGGTTGGAATGGATTGGTGGAGGCCCACGGCCTGTGAAGATCAGAGATCCGAAGGTCAGCAACGACAAAAAGTCTGATATTTTTTTCTTGGGGAATAGGATTCGGTCTCTTCTGACATCGTTTCTCTCAACGACCGACCAGCCGACAAAGCTTCATAACCTGCTCAGCAATCATGGTGAGTCCGGAGGAGGGCATCGACCTCGATCCAGCGAAGGAGGATATTCTCTCTGTCTGGGGGGAAGACCCAACATTTGAGAACGTTGCTCGGTTATTTGGCTCGGTGGAATCCCCAGCACCTTCCCCGTATTGCTCGGACTCCGACAGATCGACCCACACCCTCTCAGTCGAGGCCAAGGACTCGCTTGAGAAGGTATTAAAGCATCTGGAAGGCAAGAAACAGCATCAGATCCATAGATCGAGCAGGGGATGCTCAAAAGAGACGGTGAGGGGGCTACAGATTCCCGTAGACCTTCAGGTGCCTAGGGAAGCAGACAGGTTTTCAATCCAGAAAGGCCAGGTAACAAATCAGCCTCTGTTCGAAAACCATCATCACCCTCTGCTGCTTCTGAACGATACTTGCCTGGATTCAGATCTTTTCCCCCAGATCTCCGGGCCAGAAGTGCATAGAGGGCAGCTGAGGAACGAAGTCCCAAGAGCCCCTGTAAGAGGAGCAAATCCAGCAGAAGGGCAAAAGAAAAAGCAGAAACTGATTAAATCCCAAGGAGCAGAAAGGAATCTAGTGCTGGGCATGGATGTCCAGATCGAAGAAGCTTTGGAGGTCGCTGAATGCACTCTGGTAGGCAGAGTTAGAGGGAAGAAACTCTCGCCTGTGTTCATCCAAACCTGGGGCATGCAGCAGTGGCATTCAGACTTAATCAGAGATTTTCAAGTGCAGACCTTAGCAAAAGGATGGTTTTCAGTTCGATTTGAGAACAAAGAGGCAGCTGAATGGGTACTGAAGAGGCATTGGTCGATCGAGAACATTCCGGTGCTGCTCAAAAACTGGAGCCCCACTTTTGATGCTGTCCACGAAAAGGCTGATGTTTTCCCGGTCTGGGTTAGAGCGCCAGGGCTGCCTTCATACCTTTGGGTTGAATCAGTGTTTAAGGCGATGGGGAACCGGCTGGGTTCATACTTGGAGGCAGACATGTCCTTCCAGGAAACTCACAACAGGGCAATGGCGAGGATCCTGGTAAACCTTAGACCCAGTGGAGGCCTGGCAGAGAAAATCATCCTTCAATATAAGGAATATGAGTTTGAACAAATTTTGGACTACGAATACCTACCATTCCGCTGCCACAGATGCCATGCGTATGGGCATTTGGTGAAGGAATGCCCCTTAGGGAGTCGGAGGAGAAGGTCCCAGAAATTGTTGGTGAGATCGGATAAGACCATCAAGCACACTCAGGATCAACCAAATAAGGAGAAATCAGCAGCCCAGGAAGAGAAATCTTTGGAGGTAGATATGCAGCAAAGGAGCAAGGACCAGGAAGCAGACCCCCAGGCACAACTGCAGGAGCCGCTTGAAGCGGGTCTGGATTCAGGGGATTCAAAGAAGGTTGCTGATGTGTCCCCACCAAGCCCGACCCCAATCCAGACCAATCAAAAGGTGGATGTGGGCATTATGAAACCTTGTATTGATAGCTTATCTGAAGCTATCCCTTCCCTGGATTTGAACCGCTTTGGGCATCGTCTAGAATCCCCTTTTCTGCCTCAGCAACCTTCATGCCCTTACAACCTTCGCTCTCTTGTAAATAGGCAGGATCCGATTGCTGTTGTGGGGGGCATCGAGCCATCTACCTCCCTAAGCCAGCAGGGGAAAAAAAGGGGTAGGAAATCAAGGCTCTCTGTGGCACAAGTCCAGGCCATCCACGATGTAGCAGACGGGAAACAACTATCAATCACAGGGGCACTTAGAGCAGTGAAAGCCCCAGCTTCTGTTTACAAATGATAATTTCCTCCTGGAACTGTAGGCGTTTGGCCAGTAAGCCCAAAAAACTGGCTCTCAGGGAGATAGTGACGAACTCAAAGGCGGACGTTTTACTTCTACAGGAGACTCTGGGGAAAGGGGCGGACATCGAATCAATGCTTAACGCTCTCCTTCCAGGATGGACTTTTTCAGCAATAGATTCCGACGGACACTCAGGAGGATTGGCTGTTGGAATCAGAGCAGGTAAAATTAAGATCTGGAACCAGTGGGGCATGAAGCAAGTTTTGGGGATAGAATGTCAGTCCACTGATTTTGATTTTTCTCTAACTATCATTAACATCTATGGGCCATGTCAAGGAAGAATTTCTTTCTGGAACGATCTGTTGGAGAAATCCTTTATGAAGAATAACTATTTGGTGATGGGAGGAGATCTAAACTTCTCCCTAGGCAGAGCGGAAGCCTGGGGTCCTGCTGCTAGAGAAGATCCGCAATCAGACTTTTTTATAAATGCTCTAGCCTCAAACAACCTCTTGGAAGCTAATCTCATCAAGCTGAAACCAACTTGGAGGAACAGAAGAGTCGGAGAGGCCAGGGTGGCGAAGAGACTAGATCGATTCTTAATTAATGAGGCTCTAACAGCTGCTATTCCGTTATTCAGGCAATGGGTGGAAGAATGGGGCCCTTCGGATCACTTTCCGATTTTTCTTGAGCTGGCAAAAGTCCCCCCAAAACCTCCAGCACCATTCAAATTCAATGCTTCGTGGCTTCAAGAAGAATCTTACAACAAATTATTTCAAGAAACATGGATACATGCTGCCAGAGGATCTCAGGAGAATAAGGGATTTCTCTTTATGGAAAATCTCAAAAGACTGAAGAAGGCAACAATTTTATGGGCAAAGGACAGGAAACTAAAGCAGAACGAGGAGATTACCAAGATTTCAGAGGAACTCCAGAAGCTTGAAAGCATAGAAGAGGATGGATACGCGACTTTTGAATCAAAAAAGAAAATTGTAGATCTGGAAAAGCATAAGAATCAAATCCTGCTGGCAAAAGAGGAAGAATGGAGACTTAAAAGTAGAGCTATCTGGCTGAAAGCAGGGGACGAAAACACTAGTTTCTTCCACAACTATGCAAAGGGAAGGAAAAGCGCAAACACCATTTGGCAATTAATGACTGAAGAAGGAAGGGAGGCAAAGACCTTTGAAGCTCTTTCATCCCTGGGAGTGAACCACTTCAAATCCCTTTTCAAAGACAATGGCGAAATCACCATAGCGGAAGCCATCCAAACTGCGCAAAGCTTTCACAGATACGTGGAGGAGGAAGAAGCGGACTCCCTAATGGAACCTGTTTCGAAAGAGGAAGTGGAAGGTGTCATAAAATCCATGGCAAAAGAGAAAAGCCCCGGGCCGGATGGCTGGTCAGTAGAACTCTTCCTGCACTTCTTTGAACAGATAGGAGAAGAAATCACAGAAGTTGTGGAGGAGTCAAGATTAAAGGGAGAAATCTATAGCCCATTCAATGCAACTTTCATTGCTCTCATCCCAAAAAAGGAAGCACCGGAAACTTTCGAGGATTTTAGACCCATTTCTTTATGCAACAGCATTTACAAAGTAATTGCAAAAGTGATTGCGCTCAGGATTAAACCAATTCTTTCAAGGCACATCTCTCCGGAACAATTTGGATTTCTGAATGGGAGGCAAATCCATGAAGCAATAGGGGTGGCTCAGGAGGTTCTCCACAGTGTGAAGATGAAAAACAAGAAGGGAGCTGTTATCAAAATTGATCTATCAAAGGCATACGACAGGGTAAATTGGTCATATATCCGTTTGCTTCTAACACACCTCGGCTTCAAAGTGGACTTCATCAGCTGGATAATGGGGTGTGTCACAGATGTCAGTTATGCAATCCTCATAAACGGAGCTGCCACCCCTTTTTTTAAAGGCCAAAAAGGGTTGAGACAAGGATGCCCTTTGTCCCCCTTACTTTTTCTCTTAGTGGCTGAAGGTCTAAGCCAACTGATCCATAAAAGCAGGAGGGAAGGTAAAATAAAAGGTATAGAGGTAGCGGTAAATATGTTCATTTCACACCTACTCTTTGTAGATGATATTTTGGTGTTTACTAACGGCTCCATAAATGAATTAAAAGAGTTAAAAAATATTTTTGAACTCTTTTTGAAAGCTACAGGTATGCAGATCAACCCCAGAAAATCTCAAATCATAGTGGAAGGCCTAAATAGAATAGAAAAGGAGCAGTTCAGTTTTTATTTCCCTTTTGAAATGTGTAACATGGTCTCTCCTTTTAAGTACCTGGGTTTCTGGTTGAAGCCAAATGATTACAGGAAGGAGGATTGGTCCTGGCTTATTGCTAAGATTGAAGCAAAAATCAGCCACTGGAGCTTTAAATGGCTCTCCAGGGCAGGTAGATTGACCCTGATAAAATCCGTGTTATTAGCCATCCCAGTTTACTGGGCAGCCCTAACATGGGTACCCAAAGGTGTGCTGGAGAAAATTAGGAGAATCTGTAGCAGATTTTTGTGGGCAGGATCAAAAGAATCATCGGTCCTCCCTTGGGTTGCCTGGGAAAAAGTGGCAAGGCCAAAAGAATGGGGCGGATGGGGGATAAAAAGCCTTCCTGATTTCAGGCTTTCATTAGCAGCCAAATCAGGGTGGCACCTCATTAAAATGGAAAATCTCTGGACCAGAACAGTAAAGAGAAAATATATTGACCCTACTCCCCTAGAAGCCTGGATCAGGAACCCAGTAAAGAGCCATAAGAAAGTGTCGGCAATATGGAAAGCAACACTGGAGTCTTTTAAGGTGATTGAACAAGGACTTGCTTGGAAGGTTGGAAATGGAGAAAAGGTAAAGATAGGAAAAGATCCCTGGATCGGTTGTAACGAAAACTATGCTCTCTCCCCAGGCCTGGTTCAGCAGCTAGAGGAAAAAGGGCTTTTATTTTTAAATCAAGTGGCAAGTTCAGGTGCATCATCTATCTGGGGCCAAGCCTGGAAGAATGGAGATGAAGTGGATCTAGAGCAAAGGTGGAGGAACGAATGGAGTGCGTTTACACAGGAACTATTCAGATCGAATGTTCGGCTAAGTGACAGTCAGGATGAGTTAATCTGGGCTCACTCAGATTCTGGGGATTATGCTCCAAAGCATGGTTACACTTTCCTTATGTCAAGGAAAGGTTGGGGGAACCCGGGATGGTGGTCCAAGCAGCTCTGGAAACTTAAGAGCCCCCCAAAGTCAAAAATTCTCTTCTGGTGCATCCTAAATAGCAAAATCCCAACCTGGGACATTTTGCAAGCCAGATTCATGCATGGGCCTGGGAGATGTACCATGTGCAAATCAGAAGCAGAAACAATTAATCACCTTTTCCTAAGGTGCCCAGAAGTTATTCATATTTGGGGAGAGGTTGGGAACCTGTTGAACAAAAAACTTGAATGGGAAGGTAGCAATGTTCAAGAAGCGTGGCAGAAGTGGTGGCAATCTCATCCAAATGGGAATCTGCGAAATCTCCCCCTCATCATCAGTTGGGGCATCTGGATAGCCAGAAATAAGAGTATCTTCCAGGATAAGAGTACCCCCTCAGCTATCACTGCATCTCAGAGCACTGCCATTTTTTCCTGTATCCCTGAACCGAAGGAAGACCAATCTCAAAGAATTATTCCGGATTTACAGATCACAGAAGGAATCCCCTGGGCTTTTTTTGATGGCGCTTCTCAAAACAATATAGCTGGAGCAGGTTTGGTCATCTTCGAATCATCATCTCATGTTTTAAAAGCCTCTGTGGGTCTAGGAACAGGCTCCAACAATTTGGCCGAACTTCTGGCTCTAAAGTTCCTTATCTGTTGGCTCATTCAAAGGCACACTTTTTCAATTCAAATTTACGGAGACTCACAAAACGTGATCAGATGGGTTAATGGTCAAAGTACCTGCAGAAACTTAATATTAAAACAAATCCTGGGAGAAATTCTGAGGCTCAAATCTCATTTTCACTTATTCTCTCTTCGGCATATCTTCAGGGAAAAGAATGAACTTGCAGACAAACTTTCCAAAGATGGTCTCTCACAGGTCCTGGGCAGCTGGAAGATCATTGAAGAGGCCCAAGACCAGACCAGCAGAACGGATCAGCCGCCCTTCACTCGGGTCCTCTAGCTTCTGGGCGTTTTTTCTTTACGTCTTCCCTCTCTTTTAATTTTCTTTTCCTCTGTATTTGCTTTCCCTCTTCAAGAAATAGCGTTACAGCTCCTCGTTGCTGACGGGCTGTCTCCCTTAATTTTTTTGAAGAGGTGGGATTTGCTGTTTTAAAATACCATTGTGAACAGTCTTATGTTCATAGAACGGAACGAGGCCCATACCTCGGACCTGAGGCGAATAGATCAGCGTGCGCATCAAACAGTGAAGGAATGGTTGCAAAAGACAGCGTTTTTCATTTTTATAAAAACAGTCATGAGTTTTCTCTCAGATTTTGTAAAGGAATGCACCTGCATGTGCAATGTAAAACTTTTTATGTTCTTAATAAAAAGTTTTCGATTTTTCTTTGGAAAAAAAAAAGACCAAAGAGAGACCCTACAACAAGAAATTGGAAACTAAGGATGAGTGAAAAAGAACTTGAAGAGTGGAGGAAAAGTCAAAATAGCTTCAACCTTTCTTTTGATGGGGCTTCAAAAAATAATCCAGGAAAAGAAGGAGCAGGTGGAGTGATCAGAGATCTGTATGGGAAAAATATTGTCTCATATGAATGGGGCCTAGGAGAAACCACAAATAACAAAGTAGAAGCATACAGTCTTTTATTAGGCACAAGGATATTAAAAAAGCAACCAATCCAAGATCCTATTGTAATTGGTGATTCTGCAATTGTTATTGAAGCAATGGTTAATGGAAAAAATCTCAGTAACACGACTATCAATAGAATATATCAAAGGATATGATCGAACTTAAATGGATTGGGGAGGGTCAGCTTCAAACATGTTCTGAGAGAACATAATAAAGAAGTCGACATCCTTGCTAATAAGGCCACATAAAGAATTGAAGGAAGTGTAAAGGAAAACAACGAAACTTATAGTATCCCCATCCCATAATTCACACCACTCATTATGATGGAAGAGGGAATTTCTTTTTTGGAAAAGGCATGAAAAAAAATGGGGAAAAGCATGATCAAAATCAAACAATCAGGGAGAGTACACTAGTAGATCACAATGCAAATTCGTTAGCAGAGACACTCAATTGGTATCTACGGAAATCTAAGCAAGAAATCCAAACAAATTTCAAAAATATCCAAAGCTCGCAAGACAAGGATCACAGATATTCTCTCTACCTGAGACGAGTCAAAATATGTCTTATTAAGGTCAAGTTACATAACACAATCAGGGAAAATAGTCGTAGTTGAATGATCACACTCATCCTCTGCAACAGGACACGCATAGCAGCGTACATCAATAGGCCTAGTAACTTCAAGGCAAGCTTAAATATCATCACAGCGAATGGAAAAAAGGTAGAAGTATTCAGTCCTCTGTTTCAAGCCTACAATAAAGCAATTCCACAGATAAGCTCTCTCATTTATACGGGTCGCTTTCCATTCTGCTACGAGTTTATCGACTTCCCCTTTGCTATTCCCAAAATCCTTAATAGCAAGAATGCCTTAGTATCATTTAATCAGCTCCCTGTTTCCAATAAGTCTCTGTGTACCCCTCCTTTGATCCAAAAGAGTAACCACGACTGTGTTAGACATATCATCAGGGTACCCTCCTTTCGAATCCTTCATTAATCCATTCATCTGCTTCACCATAGCGTGTTATCTATCAGTCATTCAACTATCGAAAAAGCCTCGATGGATACATCTTCAAGCAGACAATATAACATTTTACCAAAGCTAGCATAGGGTATTTCTGGGTCAATAGGGGCACAATTGTGCATTGGTGAGGCAAAAGACTGTATCAACTTGAACTTTCTCCTCAAGAACAGAGAAGCAGAGCAAAAGAAGATTAGCCAAAGTACATTCAAAAGGAACAAAAAATCTACAAAAAACATAGTTACTCAGAGGATCAAATTGGCGTGTAACCCCATAGAAAGAATTGAAAACAATGAAAGTTGCTCAACATGTAGGGCAAATAGGTTCATGATAGGGAGGTTCAATCAAGCACTTAGGGATCTCAGGGCGGAAATGAAAACTGAGAACATGTACAAACAAGGAGATATAGACAAGTAGAGAGCTTAAAGAAAAATGTAAACACCTTGAGGAAGCTGTTGAATATATCAAGTCAATCAACCAGAGCCAGCAAGGGTAAACCTCCACTAAGCAAAGCAAGAAGCGTCATCCTCAAAAGGAGGAATCAATCAATTAGTTCTTGTGGAATCTTTTAATTTTAAATGTACTGCAAGTTTATTTTACTTCTAGGTCAATATGTATGGCAATATGAGATATCCATAGAAAAATGGTTTCAAGTGTAGAAATAGGGACTGCGTTTCCATTTTCAGATCTATAATTAAACCAATTTCCCTATGAATGTAACAGGAGTATGCTCCTTCCTTTTTTTGCAATATAATCAATACCCGACAATGTTAAAAGAAAAAAGCACTGACTTCACTTCTTTCTTTCCTTTTGTTGTTCTTCTTGTTCCCAGGATCTTTAGGAAAATCACTTTTGAAATGTCTATTTTCATTGCAACCATAACATTTTATTTTAGACATATATAATTTTTTAAGTTGTTGAGTGATGTTGTTATTGTTATGATCAATTATTCCAAATCTTCCAAACTTATTTCTAGACTTGGCAACAAAAGGTTGAGCATTTTCAATATTGGGTTCAATGTCATCCTTTTCTTTCAACCTTGCTTCTTCTAGAGAACATTGTTCCCAAAGTTCTTCAAATGTTGGAGTTTCTTTTCTTGAATAGATGCTGGTCACAAAACTAATCCAATCTAAAGGTAGAGCATTGAGTACACAAGTAGTTAATTCAAAATTAGATATGACTTCTCCAAGACCTTAGTTGATCTTTAAATTTCAATATTTTCACAAGATATGAGGCCAAATCTTCATCTATTGATAACATTATTCTACAGATTTTATCGCTTAAGGATATTCTCTGACCTGTAGTATTGATAGAGTATAATCTTACTGATTTGTCATAGATTTCTTTTGATGTGGCCAAATCTACATCAAAGGGGATAAGGTTATTTTTGATGGATTCAAAGAGAATTCTTTGAGCCCTTATTTCACCCTTATCATATTTGGGCACTACTTGAGCATTGTTCTTGTCTGGTGTTGTAGCCTTTCCCTCAATGAAAACCATGACATCATTTTCTTTGTGAACCAAATCAATTATTTTCTTCCAAGCCTTGAAATTAGTGGCTCCATGAAGTTTGTTTCCTTCCTTACAAATAGATTCCATTTGAGTAAGAGCTTGAAATATATAATATGCTAGAGTACTTATTTTTCAAAGGAGAGTATGCTACTATAAGAGTCCTTCAAGAGTGATGATGATTCTTCGAAAGATGATGATGATGCTCCTTGAGTATTGGCCGCAAAAATGATGTCTTCAAGGATAGTTGCTACAATAAGATATTCAAGCTACTATGATGATTCCTTCAATGATAAGTGATGAGATTGTTGCTACAAAGATGATGGTATTCTTCAAGATGATGACTACCTAATGATGATGATCCTAGTTCCTTATCCCTTTCAAGTAAATTCGTTGCAAGTAGTGTCCTCCATTGTCCTTATTGTATAAATTATTTGAGAGTGTGATGACTATTGTAGAGATGCATTTGGTTATGCCAAAAAAGTGTGATATTCAAGTTGTCCTTCCTTCACCTTAGCTTTGATACAATGTTGAGAAATCAATGTGCTATAAATTAGGGTAAATTTCTCTTTACTTTATGATTACTTGTGAAAATTGTTGGATTTTTATTACTTATATTATCTTCTCTTCATTAAGAAATTACCAAAAATATTCAAAATATGAAGATCACAAGAGAAAAAGAACACAAGATGTAGGCTCTATGCTAGAAAATAACCCCATAAGGGGGAAAACGCAACCAATCCTCTTCTTATAGAATCAGATAAAAGTGAGATATCCAAGACCCAAAAAAAAAGACCAAGACCTCACACAAGCCCTAAGAAAGCCCACCCGCAATCCTTCTTCAACAAAGTCAATGCTGGTCAATGCCTTGAAAATCTAGTCAAACTCTAAATTTTTTGGCCCTGCAGTAACTCTGAAATGTTTGGCCTTGCCACATATCAAATTTTTTTGACTTGTGGTAGAATTAGGGTAGAAATCCCTTTTTTTACTCTGACCTTCACTCTTCTTCTTGCTATTTTTCGCACACAAATAAATGTTTGTGATTGATGTCCAAATGAGTTCAAGTTGCATTGTATTTATAGCCGTCTAGGAGGTCGAATAAGTGCCTTTCTGGGCCGACTTGTGCAGGAGGGATGACTTGGTCCTTTGGTGACAAAAAAATACTTTTTGACTCAACAAAGATGATCTTTTTTTTCTTTCTTACAAATAGTCCAAATGGGACTTTGACTCAAGTACATTGTTTCATTCATGGAAACTTTTGTTTTGACTAAAAAAACCCTAAAAGCATGAAGAACATGCTTTGACTAGAAAAATAATAATTATAATGAATGTAATAAATGAATATAATAAATATTTAAATAATACATTTTGATTACATTATGAAGACTGACAATAGTTACATTTTCAACACCTTTTTTCCATCATGGTCTGTGAACTCCATCTCCATCTTCCTCTGATCAGTAGTGTATCTCCCAATGGAATAAAGCCACTAAAATCCAAGTATCACATTGGTATTTGGTACATCCACCATAAATAAGTCATCTGTCAACATGTAATTCCTCATTATTATTTTGAGTTTGGGGATCCATCTAGTGCACTCTAATAACCATTTGGTATGATCACTATGAAACCATTAAACTCCTTTGTTGGAATATCCCTCTAATCCACCACAGATGCATCTATAAAGTTGTGGGATGCCCCACCATCAATCAACAATGTCACCTTATGTCCCAACATAACCCCTCTGAATCTAAATGTGTGGTATCTAGCAAGTCCTGACATGGGTGCCATAACTTGGCCTTTAGCCTGTGATGTCTCCATACCTGATGCATGGTTTCTCTGTTCATGTGCCTACTCCTCATTATCCTCGTCATCACCATTGTCCGAATAAAACTCAGTGTAATAGACCTTGCCCACCTTGTCCTTCCTTGAACACTTGTGCCCTAGTACCCAAGGCTCCTCACAACTAAAACATAATTTTTCCTTTCTTATCTCTTTCCAAGTCTCCTCATCCAAATTTGGTTTTCTAGGTCACTCTTTTCGAAATAGTTTAAGCTCTTTGTTCTTCTGCGGGAAGGGTGGTTTAGCAGGAAACCTACTCTTAGGAACAACATCTTGCATGTCTCTAGCTTTGCTGACTGCATCCTGTAGAGTTAACCCAACCACGTAGAGGCTCAAACAACCCTTCGAAAAACAAAAACACCAACAATGCATCAGATATATCAGTGACCATCACTGCCAGCCTCTGAAATATGAGATATGTGCCTTTGGACTGCCAGTCCCCTTGAATTGTGACAGCTTTATGAAATAGATATCTGGGTCCTTCTTGTCAAATCATTCCATGAATTTCCATGTAAACTCGTATTATGAGGTTATGCTGGCATGATCCAAAGTAGGCAACTTAATGACATATATCTTTGTCATCGGATGGAGTTGGATATATGTGTCTAGCTTCTAAACCCACGATCTAGCTGAACATTTTGAGGACCCAATAAAAGTTGGGATGGTCACTTTCCCCAATATATTTTGTAGTTCATGATTTTATACCATAGCCCTATTGGCTCCCTTAGGTCTATTTCTACATTTGAGGTTGTAAAAGTCTGTAAAAATCATGGCAGATTGAAAGTATTGTCCCTGCCTTTGATACTCCTCCAAATATGCCCCAAAAGGGTCATCATGATTAACTGTTCCATTTATCCTGTTGATGTCTCATATAAAAATTGTGGCATGGTGGGTCTAGGTGTCTTTCCATATAGGTGTGAGTGGCTTTGCATGGTTATGTGTGCATCACTGTCTTCTCCACTGTTAGATCCTTCATTGTTAATGGGATCCTTCTTCTGTTGTTCTCCTAATGTGTTATTGGCTAATTTCCCTATTAACTCCATCATCACCTTCTGACCCTTGGCCAAATCATTTAGGATGCTAAAAAAACTATTATATTCTTGAGTCTCCTTATCTCTTATGACTACCTTACCCTTCTCAAATGGTACTTCTTATTCTATAAAATACCTGGTGAAAATTCCATATAAAAAAGTTAATAAAGGAAAAATAATAACCACGATTGATGGGACACTTATTCCAAGCTGAATTTTGAGCAAAGTCCTAGTGATGGGGATCGCTTGTGATTGATTAATGGCTAAGGAAATTGGCAAAGGAAATGGCTAAGGCTTTGGAAAGGAAAGATGGAATTTTTGCCACATTTATTTATGGAAATAATGGAAATTAGGAGAAAAGGGAGGTGAAAGGTCACATGTTGCATGTGAGGAGGAGAATAAAGAAAATAGAGGCCTACACATAATTTTGTCAATTCAGTGTTGGAGCTCTCTCATTATGAGTCTCTCTCTCTCTCTCTCACTCTTGGATACTTAGAGTTTTCTTGGAGCACTCTTGGAGGGTGTGACATACTTGGATTTTTGGAACAAGAAGGCAAAGGAAGAGAAGGAAAGTGCAAGAGGTCATTGGGATCAACAACTACAACATGATTTCTTTGCAGGTACCGAGTTGCATGTATGTTTTCATCACTAGTTTTGGCATGCATGACATATGCATGTTGATTTTTGGTCATGGTCTGTCGTTGGAATGGAGGATTTCTTGGATAGCCATGGAGATTGTGGGTTTATTTTCCTTGTTTGTTTTGGTTGGTTCTCATGTTTCCTTAGCTTGGGTTGAGTTATTAGTTCCTAAAATCCCTGGTTGGACAAACACTTTGGAATCCCTGTAACAACTTGGATTGAGTTACTAGTCTTGGAAGCCTTGGTTGGACAAATGATCTAAAAGCCTGATGATAAATGTGGGTTGAGTTCCTAGTCCTGGAAGACTGGGTTGGAACAAATGCTCTGGAAGCCTCGTAAGGCTTGGATAGAAACTAATCTGATGATGGTTTTGTGATGTTTTACTGTGAGGTGGAATCACTGTTGATGGGTTTAGGTGGGTGGCCTATGGAAGCCCTGGATGGTTTTGGATTGATGTGTTCTATGTGATCACACATTCATGCTTGGAATATGGCACAAGGGTGAATAGCTGAAGAGAGATTTGGCTAAGCTATTCTATGATCGAGTGGAACGTGGAAGTACCATTCCGGGTTTGGATTTTTCAATCAATATGAGGTTATTTCTCCTTGTATTTCTATGAGTATTATAATGGTTTATATGTGGATCATATGGCTATGATTTCAATGGTATTTTTGTTGCTATTATGCTGGTTATATATATGTTTTATGATAGAATCTATGTATGGCTCTCATCATGTTTTTATTGGTAAATGAATGAACAATGTATTTATGACCTAATGGATAAAATGACAACTGATGTGTTGAGGCATCAATGCTTCTTAGCGATTCTCAGCTAAGTATGATACCTTTATGCTCAAATATGTTATTTACACTTGTAGATTACATATTCATGATATGTTTGACGAAATGCCTGTCATGGCTAGTAGGGTTCCAGTCAAGGTCTCATTAAGGTGATTGAATTTATACTATCATTTCCTTGTTATTTTATTGTTCTGAAGATGTCATTCAATTCTGGGTAGTGACCTAGGCTCTGGGCCTGGAAAAGTGGCTTAAATCCCAGGGCAGCTGGCACAACACTGTGAAAACAAGTCCCTTGACGATGGCTTGCATACCTGTGAGAGCATCTAGGGGTCCCTGGACACTGGTATGTCCATAGCATGAGAGCGTCCAAAGGTCAAGTGGTCCAAAATCTCAGTGGAACCTAAGGGTTGGTTGGCAGAAAGGTTGGATTAGTTCCTGAGGGTCTTATTGCTGATGTTGAATGTCTATATGGTGTGTTTCCATCGGTTCCACTTCCTTAACGTGACTTAGGAGGTTGAATCATATCATAGTGGCCTCTTGTCACATGTTTACCTCGATTGGCTGGTTACTTGGGTAGATGTGGGAGGAGGGTGTTACAAAGTGGTATTAGAGCATGGTTCACCCCTCAGATTGGATGGGTTGTGTGTTGGTCATGCATGCATGTTATTTGCATGTGTGTCTCTTACACTTTCATTCCATGTGCTTGTTGCATTTGCATAATGTTGATCATGGTTGTAGTGATGTCACAATGTGGAAGTTGATATTGTTATTGTGGGATGCATCGTCATAAGTGTATGACTAGTTACATGTTGTTATATGTCACTTACATGTATCATTTTTATATACTTGGTTACATTCTTGTAGGTTGGGTTACATTCTTGTATGCTTGGTTACATGTATCATTCTTTTAGGTTTTGTTACCCACCACTTCGTGGGTGATATCCCTAAGAGAAATTTTTCTCCATGATGAGCCTCGGTTGGCAACCATTAGTTCCTTGATGCATCCTACTAGCTTGTTGTGCCATTTCTCTGCCACCTAAGCCATCCATGTGGTCCCTCACCCACACGTATTGATCGTATGTTTGAAGGTGGACCTCCCGAATCTAAAGGTATGTCTTGTCATTTGGTAATTGAGAATTGGGTTTACTTATCATGGATACTTCTAGGTATGGATTGTTGGGGGGATTTGGTAGAAAGAGTGGGCTTATTTTGTGCTCTTGTCTCCTTGATCTCTTTGGGTTGTCACCCTTGGATCTTAGTTTCATGGGATCTCCTTTATTGACCATTTGGTTCTAGGGTGGTAATACTAGGGAAACCTTGACTTTGGGTGCAGGGTCCCGCTCCTTTACCCTCACATATTAATCCCTTTCCACTCACTATACTCCCATCCACCGTTTCTCCCAACTAGGACCACATTTCCATTTTGGGTCCATATAGGGCCAACCTCCCCATCCCCTAGCCCCCACCTTGGGCCATGCCTAGAATGATGCCTTGGAGGTTGAAGCAACTAAAAGAAAAATGAAAAGCATAATTGGCCACATTTAATAAGAAATTGTACCTCAAAATGCAAAAGATGGTGGGGACAAAATAATCAATACGTAGGAAAAAGCCAATGCATGAGCTCTACCCCAATCCATGGCCATCACCCTAGTTCCATAGGCCCTAGATGAACCTCCTTTCTCATTCAGGAACCCATGATTGTCCCAACCCCTGGAGGGAAATGAACCACCCTACCTTAAAGGGGGTAATCACTGCTATATTGTACACATCATACTCTTGTCCTTTGAGCCCTGAGTAGTTAATTAAATAAAATTCATAAAAAGGAAAAAGGCATATAAATAAGGGTGGAAAAATCAAGGCTGGGGCACCTCATGTACCACGATTTCTCTCTCCTACACATTACATACCCAGGTGTGGGCTTCCTTTTATCTACCTACCCCTATGCACCATTATGTGTCCCAGGATTGTCACTCTCATTCCCTATTCCATTCCACTTATTTGTCACTTGCCACCCCCATTAGAGGGATGTACCTTGGACATACTAACCCATTTAAGGGCTGAAACCACCTAATAAGGTACTTGGCTAGCCCCCTTTAGAGCCTAGATACACTAGCACATGCCAAAGCCCACTATGGAAGGGCATGCCATTATGAAGTGCCCACTTTGTTACCCATGATTTGTAAGCTCTTTTACCTAATTATTTTAATGTCTGATTGTAATGGAAGCCTACAAGACATTTGGAGCCTGAGTGGTTGATTCATTTCCTTTAGTTTTTAGTTCCAGCATTGTGTTATTTATTTCAGTTTTCCTCATTTACTCTTCTGCAAGATAGATATTAAATTACTCATGTCATTTTCAGTTACCTCCTAAAGCCAGAGCGAGTCGAATGGTGAGGGATTGAAGTATGAATGCGTA
>APFE030743122.1:80642-239342 GCA_000404065.3 Pinus taeda | reverse complement strand
GTATATACGCTTTTGTAACTAAGAAAAATAGCATATATGAAAGATTTCAAGAAAAATAAAAAACAAGCTGAAGAAACTGTCAAAACTTAGAATTCAAGAACAGACTAGACAGTAACAGCAAGCAAACAAGCAACTAAGCCCTGATTGGCTTGAAAAACACCCAAACCAGGAACAACAAGAGTGCTGTCCCTAATGGAGTTGCCAATTCTTTTGAGGGAAATGTTCCCCTAGGGCTTTTGGGTGGAAACCCTAGCAGACTGAAAGTTGTCTATAAAGAGAAACACACATTCACACAACCATTGTGCTATTATAAGCAAATTCTATAGTAAGAGGGGCGTACCTTAGGTCCTACGTTTGAGAAGGTCCTTTAGGGTCCAAACACTTCTTCAAGTCCCTTTTGCTCCTTTGTCCTACAAAACAACCAATTCCAAACAACACAGCAGTATATGGACAAAGACTTATAAAGAAATCATCTTCATGTTATAAAGGAAGCTAGTTAGTTATGAACTTTAAACAACCATTCACATATGAATTCCAACATGAATATCATAAACATAAAGAGGACTTATATCAGGAACCAAGATGTGTTTCTTTATTATAGACAAATAGAATGTAAAAAAGGAATATTTTCACCTGAGTAACCTTTCAGAGGCTCCAAGAAAAGCTTCCTTCCGGATCCGTCCAGCCTCAAGCCTTTAGCATATCTCCTTCCATGACTCACTCCATGATGTCATAAATAGTGGATGGACATCAACACACAAGGAAACAAGGGTTTCCTGTACAAATGGAGGAAGTGCAGAAGGCACAAGGGTCTTCAGACCTGGTCAGGGGAAAATCTCAGTATAATAACCTTTCTCTCTCTTCTCTCCTCCTTTAGGCCTTCCATTTGAGGTCTTTTTATACCTCTCCCAAAGTAGTTTTTTAGTTGGGAGTTGGTTGGGAACAGTTGGGCCATGGGCACTAATAGGTGATCAGCAGCTAAAACCCGCGATCTCCGCCCGAAAATAAGGAGTTTTATATTTTTTTAAGTGTTTTAATACATATGCCTACCCACGTATACACGCGTTTAACTCAAGGAAATGTCGCGTATAAGGAATAAAACACTATTTTTTAAATTTTCGACCAGGTCTGGAAAGAGGGATTGCCCTAGGCCATGAGTGCAACATCACAAATCATAATAATGAGATTTGGGGCTATAACAATTATTATATAATTTTGAAGAAAATTTCTATAAATTTTTTAATTTTTGTATAATTTTAATTTACTATTAAAATTTAAAAAAACATGTATATTCTATTATTTTGAATTTGAATCCCAAAGCTACACACTTTATTTATTAAATTTATTCAAATTTAATAAAATCAAATTAATGCAGTAATTAAAATCAAATTAATATGGTAATTTTAATTCTCTGATGTTAGTTGTCTCATTGAAAATGTCATAGTCTAATAGGTATTGTTTTCGGCCGGAAAATAATGGAAATTTCGTAAGAATTGGATAGAAATTAACGATTTCTTTTGGATTTAACCCCAAAACTACACACTTTTAATAATTAAATTTATTCAAGTTTAATAAAATAAAATTAATACAGTAATTAAAATCAAATTAATATGGTAATTTTAATTCTCTGATCTTAGTTATCTCATTGAAAACGATTTTTTTGGAAATCTCTGTTATGGCTGTCAAGCTTTTAAGTGCTTTAAGATGTTCCAGGTTTTTGGATAGTGCTGAATCTATTTTAACTATTAAAAACAGACAAGTATTACTGGTCAAATTTAAAAAAAAAAAAAACAAAAACAAAAACAAAAAAACAAAATTCCAGTAAATTCCAGTGATTTTTGACTATAAGATAAAAATTAATACTTCAATAGACAACACCATTAAAAATATACATACACATATCAAATAAAAAAATACCACCAATACAATATATTACCATCCCATGTTACTGCAGAACTTAGCTGCACATTGAAAATATATACCTGTACATATCAAACATTTCGGCACAGAGTATCTCACTAATACAATATATCACCGTCCCAAATTGGCAGGGTAATTTATTGATAGTTCAGAATATATGCTCCAATTGTTAGATGGGGAGATTTGGTCACTACCAATCTTGTAATCCAATTGACAAGGCTATATATATCTAAAAACTGCTCTAAGCAAAATATCTTCAGTTAAAAAAACTAACTATAAAAATATACCATATATATCAAACTTATTCAAATAAGTATCCCACTATGTCACCGTCCCGAGTTACCGCAGTAATTCTCGGATCTTTAAACGGGCATTGAAATTATATATATTAAACGTTTATGCAAAACCGAGGTATCCCACTAATACAATATATTACCATCCCGACTTACGGAGTAATTCGCGGATCTCAACTACGTCATTGAAAAAATACGTTTAGACCCTGCAATTTTATAAACCAGCCATGCTAATCTGTAATTTGTACATCCCAGTAAAATATTCAGCAGTTGTCTATAATGCGATTTTTTGAAAATTTTTCCGGTGGTTTTTTTTGTCAAAATCCGGTAGCAATTTATTGGAATCGCAAGTTTGATAGCTAGTTTCTGCACAATCAAAGCGTCCCAGGGGTTTTTCATGGTGTTGAATCCAAATATGCAGTTAGAAAACCATTTTAACTGCAACAAATCAAGATTTAACCTCGATTTCTTCTGCCGGATTCTGTCACCAAATCTCTAAAAAATCGCATTATAGACAACTCCAAATATTCATATTTCCAAGAGTGATACTCTATTCACTTTCATTCCGCTGGGTACATACAAATTTCGATTTCAATAATGAGGCGAGGTAAGGTATTTTGGGAAAAACAATTCCCGATTTTAAAAAATTATGAACACTGTTTTAGAAAGACATATTTCAAAATTTTGGTGATATCTGACCAATCAAGTGGAATAGAAATGAGATCTGATCTGATTTATTTGATTGGTGGGCAGAGATAAGTCCCCATATATTTACATCACGAAGTGGACGAGAGCAGCTTTTCCTTTGAAGTGGACTACACAGTCATTTTTCTGCCACTAGCAGCAGTACTCACCTCATTGTGCGGAAATTATGTAGGCGTAAGCAGGTATAGATAGAAAGTAGGCAGCACACGTTGAAACAAACGGTAGTTGTGTTCTTGTTGTGCGAGGGGATCACATGGTTCTAGTTTATTTTTTACATTTGAATAATTTGTTTAAAATGTTAATGATTTTAATGCGGAGTTAAAAAAATTTTGATGTAATATTAATTTGTGAAGTAATCTTTTTTTTTTAATGAAATATTATTTATTTTTCAAGTTTTTTTTAGTTTGTATGTTTTTTTCCTTTCATGTTTTTGGTAATGAAACTTGCATTTTTTTTGCTAGTTAAAAATTCAATATTGGTAAGTTAAATTTCTTATATTTAATGTCTTAAATTAAAATTTCAAATAACTGTTAATAAAAAATAATATTTTAAAGATTAAAAAAAATACACCATTTCAAATATAGATATACTAAAAAAATAAATATTACCATATATTTTATTTGCTAAAAATCACATGTGAAATAAATGATTTTTACTAGAATTTTTTAACAAAAAAATTAAAAATAACATTTTTTTATGACTTTTATGTCAAAAATTAATAATATTCACATAAAAATTAAAGTGAAATCATATAATATAAATATTAATGATGTAACAACAATAATTGAATGTTTATCTTATCATAAAATTTCAAAGTGAAATCATTACAAGTATAATAATGAATAGTTCTCAACATTGAGTTTGATTTGCAAACATAAATTAAATTTAATTAACAATATCATTTAATCCATGCTCATCTTCTATAGTTTCATTATTGCCTTCTTCTATAGTATTTTGAGCTTCAGTTTGGTCATTTTCCTCCTTTGATGGATCTTTGATGTCAGCAAATCTCCCAAAGTAACCCTTTCCAATCATTCCATGTTAGGAAACTAGTTCACAAAAAGATAGGTAAGTAGATCAATGACTTCAAAATTAGCCTCTTCAAGTGGGCAACCTCCTTTACATTACACAAATGAAAAATTCTTGGATGATACAAATGACAATACCTCATTTCTATAATAAGAGTCTAAGTGGTCCCAATATAATTAGAGCCTACATAACAATAATATTGTAGGGGCACGACAATAACAATAGTGGGCTTATATGGGGCACAATAATAACAACATGAGGACTACATGAGCACAAAAATACAATAAGGAGGTTGCACTAATAAGAATAAGGGGTTACACTAGTATTATAGGGACCTAACATGGCTCTATCCTTAAAAAAGTGTTGTCCTCAACGCTTGAGTAGTTTTGGATGCTTCTATATAAAATTCTCGTCCTCCCATATGAAATATTCAATGGGTAAGTTCTTCCACTTGATAAGATACTCTTAAATTGATTGATTTCGTAGTTGTTGGGTTTTGGTTTCCGTGACTATTTCGGATTCCAATATGATTTTTCTTTCCTCGTCAAGTTCCGACAATATTATTTGAACTGGGAGCTTGTCACCTATAACCTTCTTTAAGCATGAAACATGGAGAATTGGGGGCACTCAGGAAGATGCAGTAAGCTCCAATCTGTATGCCATAGTACCAATCTTTTGCAACACTTTGTAAGGACCATAGTGGTTTGGTGATAATTTATTATCTTTCTTAGCTTGCTTGAGGGACATTTATTTGTGTGTTTATAGTCGTATAAATACCCAATCGAATACATCAAAGCTTCTTTCGCTGCAATGTTGATCTACCTGTTTTTTCATTTTATTCGGTGCCAAAGTGAGGTTATCCTTTAAAAGTTGGAGAAATTGTTGTTTTTGAGGGTCTACCTTAACACATTCATTAGATACAATATAACCAAAATATTCCACATTTTGTACTCCAAAGAAACATTTGGAGGTTTTTGCATATAATTGTTTTTTCTCCAATAGTTTGAGCACTCTATCAACATGTTGAACATGATACTTCCAAAACTTGTTGTAGATTAGTATATCATCAAAAAATACTAGCACAAAATTTCTAAGGAAAGGTTTGAAAATAGAATTCATCAAACCTTGAAATGTAGAAGGCGCATTTGTAAGGCCAAAAGGCATGACCAAAAAATCATAATGACCCTCATGAGTTCTAAATGTTGCTTTCAAAATGTTTTTAGTCTTCATTTTGATTTGATGATATCATGCATAAAGGTCCAACTTGCTGAAGTAAATTGATCCATGCAATTCATCAATGAGAGAAATGAGAAATTTATGTTTAATATTGAGCTTGTTAAGCTCCCTATAATCCTGACACATGTGCCATGATCCATCATTCTTGTGCACCAACATTGCTAGAGAAAATAAATAAGTTTGACTAGGTTGGATTATACCAATATCTAACATTTATGAAACCCTCCATTCAATTTCACTCTTTTGTGCATAGGGATATCTATAAGGCCTAATGTTTGGAGGAACACTTCTTGGAATCAAATAAATAGCATGATTATGATCACGAATAGGTGGGAGGCTTTTGGGAGTCTCAAATGCCTTGGAATCATTGTCAAAAACTTTTTGGAGATCTGGAGAAATAGATGATTTCGATGTGGGAAACTCTAGTGAGTATAATTGTGAAATTACACCATGTTGTTTATCAAGGTCAATATTGGTGCCCACCTTCTAGTTCCACTTGGGCCCCCACAATTGTTTCTTTCAGTTTTTCAGTTTTCTTAATTGTAGCACAATTTACTATTTTTTGTAGTTTTTTGGGTCCTAAACTTCCAAAGCCATTTTGAGGCCCACCACTGTTTCTTTTAGTTTTTCGATTTCATCAATTGTAGCACAATTTACTATTTTTAGCAATTTTTCGGGTCCTAAACTTTCAAAGCTGTTTTGAGGCCTTAAACGACATTTTTTGGGCAATTTACCTGCCAACAATGTTTTGTCTAAAATTGTCTTTTCCATCATAGTCCTCAAAGAGATCTTTCTAGCGGGTTATCATGTGCGTCAAATAGAGATAATATGACCAAGTCGCGACCCTGGGAGATTGGCTGTCCAACTCACCCCAACGGGGCCCATCAACTGTTGGTGTTACATCTCCTCGGATTAGGGTTTTGGTTGTTTAAGGTTTTCTCTTATTGTTCAATAATAAAAAGGCCCTTGAGCCTCATTGTAACACAGTTTAGAGGCATGTAGCAACCACATCTCTTCTCTGAGATAAGCTACCATCCCCTGAGCTAGTGTTATTTCCATTTTGTTCGTAAGCCTATTTCAGTATTTGATATTAATGAAATGAAATGTTATTTCTACTGCATCTCTATATTTATGTTTATATCTATAATTTTTTGTAGAAATTCTCACTATAGATTAAACTGATAATGCAGTGTACTAAATAAAAATACTTAATCTACTTCTACAATCAAACTTGTAAAAGATTAACCAATTTTGATCAAGATCAACCAGAACACATATAATAGAGAAAAAGATTCAATCACACATGAAAAAGAGAAGAATGCTCTGGGGAAAGCCTCAGCTAAAAACCCCACTATCTGTATTATCATACAAGTGGAAATATCTTAGGATTACATAAAGCTTTAGCTCATAAGCCATCCAACTCTCAGTACAATCCCTCCATGCCGCTGATAGACAAAATAGACAACACATATGCCTTCTTTCAGTCCTCCAAGACTCCTATTTCCTTGCGTTGTTTCTCTTGGGTCCTTCAGTTGCCACCTATGTGATTCTCCCTTCACACACTACTCTAACCTTTATATTAACTGCGTAATCCTCAAGGAATGAATTCCTTCTGTATGTAAGAGATATTCACATGGGAATATTCTAACAATTGATAGTACACTATCGTTGCCTTTAATCTCAATTGGGTCTTTGTATGAATTGACATGCATGAGTTATTTATGAGAGAATATTCAGTTATCTAGAGAACACTAGTTGCATGCATGCATGCATTAACTGACTGAACTGACAATTAGTTCCACAAACTGTTTGGAACTAATTTAAGTGGACTTAACTCAGTTAACTAAGCTAACTAATTACAACTCAAATACAAATCATCCTCATCTCCTTAATTAAGGGATAACTTCCTCAATCAAAGGGATAACTGTTGCATGTCTTCAAAAAAACTTCATGTTTGATTTTCACCAACTAATTAACTCAAGATGAATTAATTAATTATTTTTCAAACAGCTAGTGAGACTAAATTCGAATTTTAATTCTCAATTCTAATTCAACGACAAATTAAATTTGGAATATATCCTGAAATGCTATCTATGGCAATGCTATTTTTAACATTTCTATTTTTAGCATTTTTTTTTGCTATTTTCAACGCTCCCTCTCAACAAGAAAGGGATTATCCGTTTCCCTAATCCTGTCTCTGTGGAAATCGAATTTACACTTTGAAAATGTCTTAGTCAAAATGTTAGCATATTGCTCCTTGGTTGAAACATACTACAACAACATGATCCTCCTCACCAAACAATATTTGAGATGATGATATCGAATTTCGATATGCTTGGACCTGTCATGAAATATTGGATTCTCAAAGAGTTTGATACAATTCTGATTATTAGAGTAGATCACAGTTGGATCCATCCTTTGATCAAACAAACCAACTAGAATTTTCCACATCGAAATGGCCTCACATGTTGCCTGACTTACAGCCATGTATTCATCCTCTATTGAGCTAAGTGCAAATGACCTTTGTTTCCTGCTGTACCAAGAAACTGCAGCTGAACCAAGGTTGAAAATTCCTCCTCATGTGCTCTTCCTATCTGATGGAATCACTGCACAATCTACATTTGTGAAGCCCTGTACCTTCACTCCCTCTAAACATCTATACCATAATCCATACTAAGATGTGTCTCTGAGGTATCTCAAACATGCTTCACTGCCTTCCAAAATAGCTTGGTAGGTTGAACCATAGCTTGACTCAACTGGTTCATGACGTAGCACAAAAATGGTCGTGTGTTCACTAAGTACATCAGTGAACCCACAAGCTGATGATACACAATAGCCTCTACTACCTCACTTGAAGTAGCATCCTCCTTCCTCCAGTTACCTACTAGAGGAGTCTACATGGGCTTGCACTTCTCCATGTGGAATCTCCTAAGTATCTCATTGGCATACTTGCCTTGAGACACAAACACTTCCCCATCCTTCTGGCACACTTCCATGGCTACAAAGTAGTGCACGAGACCCATGTCTTTCATCTCGAACTCTCTTGCAAAGTCCTCCTTGCAAGACATGATCAACTGATCATCACCTATCAATATTAGATCATCAACATAAAGGACAATGATCAACTGCTAACCTTCCACCATGATGTGATACAAGTTCGCATCCGCTTCACTCTTTGTGAAGCCCAATTCGGTGAAGTAGTTGTCGATCTTTGCGCACCAAGCATGAGCCACTTGCTTCAGCTCATACAAAGCTCTCTTGAGCCAGCACACATGTGACTCACGATCGAAGATCGCAAATCCTTCCAGCTACTCTATGTACAACTCTTCCTCAATCTTGCCATTAAGGAATTGTTAAAACTGGCAACTGTGGCCAAACTCCATGTGGGTCATCTTATTAATGGAAGTTGATATTTTTCTTGGATCCCTCTCATCAAGAGGTGTAGGATTGATCTAAAGATTATCCGATTCCGATAAGTATTCATGGATATATGAATTTATTTGTGTTATGGGACAATTCGTCAAGGTCGACCAGCAACCAAATAAACCCCACTTGTGCTCAATGTTTTAGTATAAATAGAGGTGGCCTTCAAGTCATTTCAACACACTTGGGATCTCTTCCTCTCTACTTGTCTTTGGGTTTTAGTAGGAGGAGAGATCCTAAGGGATAACGTTGCCCTAATCTAGAGGGCAGAAGCTGGCACTACTGGAACTGCCAAGAAAAGCCAGAACTGTCGGGAACTGCCAGGAACTACTAGAATAGTTAGAATTGTCAGAACTAGCAGGAATAGCCGAAATTGTTGGGAATAGCTGAAATTCCGAGGAACTGCTAGAATTGCTGGAACTACTGAGAATAGCCAAAATTGCCAAAACTGTCTGAGCTGCTAGGAATAACCAAAATTGTCGGGAACAACTGGAACTGTTGGGAAAGTTGACATAGAGGGCAGAAGTTGGAACTGTTGGGAACTACCGGAACATCGAGAAAAGCTAACATAGAGGGAAAAAGCTGAAACTGTCGGAATTGTCGGGAACAACTAGAATTGATGAAACTGCTGGAACTACCAGGAATAGCCGAAATTGTTGACACTGCCGGAATTGTTGGGAACTGCTAGAACAGGCAGGAAAGCTGACACAGAGGTTAGAAGCTAGAACTGTCGGGAACAGTCAGAATTGTTGGGAACTTCCAGAATAGCCAGAGCATCTATCTCTGAAGGAGAGCAGCATGTAAGGGACAACTAACTAACATTGAGACAGTTGTATGGTACTTAGTAGCAAATACACCAAGCATGCAATGTTACATCTAGCCTGCAAGGGACATCTAACATGCAACAACAAGCATGCAAAAGACAACAAGCAAGCTAGGGACAACAAGCAAGCAAGATACAACCAACACATAGGTCAGTATGGAAACATGGTGTAACATTGACAAATAATGTAGTACAGTCATGGGTACAATCATGATTAATGAAGCATGATGAGATACAACATAGTGATGATGGGTGCAACATGGTGCAACAGGTGAGGTGCATCATGATGATGAAATGCAGCACAACCATAGGTGAAGGACTCACCTTGGAGAATTAGTTGAAGCAACATGTCTTCAACTGATCTCATATATCATCTTCTTAGAGATGATCTATGCTCTTATCTAGATAAGTCAAAGTGTTGAATTCTGTTGTAAACATATTATCTCTGTCTCTCTCTCTCTACTGAAATATTGAAGAACATATAAAGAGAATTGATCAAAGGTTTCCCCACATTAGGGTTTGTCCCTAGCTAGCACCACATCTTGTGTCGTCTTGTCTTGGCTTGTCTTTTGTGATTTATGCTTATGTTCTATCTACAGTTTACTTTAATGTTGATGTGATTGCTAATCTGAAAAACATATTGAGCTAACTATGAAAATTGAAATAAATTGCTCTAAGCATAGAACATACCTAAAATTAACATGGTATTATAGCTAAGGTGAAGACAATGCCCAAGCAAGAGTGAAAGAGAAATCACCGAAGATAGTTGGAAAAGGAAAAAAGGATCAGTGGATTCCTCATGCCTCTTCAAATTCACTGAGGGTGAAGTCGAAGTAGAGAATATTATCAGAATAATGCAGCATAAGTTTTTGATGTCCTACCTAAAGATCACTTCATTGGGAAGTCTCGATCTAAAGGTGGAAGGAAAGGCAGATGCCTTGGTTGCAATAAGTTTGGTCATTATGCGAAGGAGTGTTTGAATGGCAGAGACACATCTCTTGATGAAGATAACAATCATTCCAAGGACATATTCAATGATCAAAGGAATGATAGGTAATGCAGGTCATAAAGGAAATGGCCGACTCTTCAAAGAAAGCAAGGAACCCCAGGAATGAAGAATCGAATGTTGTTTATTGAAAATATAAAGAAGCGTTATCTTATATTGGCCCTCTTCTTCAGATTATTTGGGAATTTGGTTTATTGATTGTAGTGCTTCAAGGCACTTCATCAGATAGAAGGGTGAACTCTCTAACTTGGTAGAGATGGAAACAATCATGGGATTATACTTGGAGCTGATGCCACCTATCTCGGAAAGGGTGTAGGGAATGTTACCCTTCAATTGAATGAGGGTAACTCGATTCATTTACAGAATCTTTTTTATGTACTTGATCATAAGAAGAACCTGGTGTCCATTTCAATAATGGAATTCAAAGGTTACAGGGTGGCACTCATCGATGGAAAGGTACGTGTTTGAAAATAGAATTTTCAAAGTTGTTTTTGAGTTCAGGGTTGTATCAAGTTGTAGGAAGTCCACTAGCGACCATGTCCATTGACACATAACACCGCAGGTCTATGAGTCAGATGGTGACAGGGATGCTTGAATTCAAAAAGAGCATGAAAGTACATGTCTGAGATGTAGCAAAGGGAAATCTTACAAGGGGACCATTCCCCTCATGTAGTAGGTCCACAAGTTTGGAACAACTAGAGGGGTTTCAGATTCATGATCTGGAATCTCACGTATGAAGGTGGAGGAAATCCCTCTATGGCTTGAAGTAAAATTTCCCGGTCGTAATATGAGAGGACTGATAACTGCCAGATGAAGCTGAGATTCACTAAGAGTGAAGCCAATCCAAACCATTGTTTGAAGGTTGTGGATGATAGACCTCTCATACGAGCACCTTCTGAGGACAACCTATTTCAAATAGATGCAGACCCTCTCACCTACAGAATTAAGAGGGAGTTGGATTCCAGATGTGGAATGATAAACTGCAAGCCTATGACTATCTCGATGATCTTAACTTTTATAAGTTATATGGTAGTGATGTCGGACCAGATTTGGGAAATGCCTCTGAGTTTCATAAACTCATTCGCGTTGATGTTCTTGGTGAACTTCCATCCGGATATATGTTTTGTAATTAGCATGGCGAGCTCATATTTGGTTGAGCCTCACTGGATTGGTGCCAAGAATCTTATGAGATATCTTCGGGGCACAACCTCTCATGGATTGAGATACACTACTGGAAATATGAAACTGCATGATTATTCGAATGTTTATTGGGCAGGTAGTGTGGAGGATCACTAGAGCACTTATTAGTATTGGTTCTCTTTGGATTCTACTTCAATATCATGGATGATCAGGAAGCAGAAGTTGGTTGCTATAAGCACCATTGAGATCAAATACATAACTACAAGTATGATCTCGTGTGAAGCTGCATGGTTGCAGAAGCTCTTAAGTGAGCTGTTTGTACACATGATGAATACCATTATGATTCTCTGTGACAACCAAAGGGAGGATTATCAAAACTACTAGAACTGTTAGGAACTGCTGGAATAGGCGGGAAAGCTGATGCAGAGGGTAGAAGCCGGTACTACTGGGAACAGTCGGAATTACTAGGAACTGTCGAAATAGCTAGAGCATCTGTCTCTGAAGGAGAGCATCATGCAAGGGACAACTAACTAACATTGTGACAGTTGTATGGTACTTAGCAAAAAATACACCAAGAATACAATGTTACATCTAGCATGCAAGGGACAACTAGCATGCAACAACAAGCATGTAAAGGACAACAAGCATGCTAGGGACAACAAGCAAGCAAGATGCAGCCAACACATAGGTCACTATGGCAACATGGTGAGGTGTATCATGATGATGCAATTCAGCATAATGATAGGTGAAGGACTCACCTTAGAGAATCAATTGAAGCAGCGTATCTTCAACTGATCTCATGTATCATTTTCTTAGAGATGATCTATTCTCTTATCTGGATAAGTCAAAGTGTTGAATTCTGTTGTAAACATACTATCTCTCTCTCTCTCTGCTAAACTATTGAAGAACATATAAGAAGAATTGATCAAGGGTTTCCCCACATTGGGGTTTGTCCCTAGTTAGCAGCACATCTTGTGTCCTCTTGTCTTGGCTTGTCTTCTGCGATTTATGTTTATGTTCTATCTGCAGTTTACTTTAATGCTAATGTGATTGCTAATCTAGAAAAGATATTGAGCTAACTGTGAAAATTGAAATATTTTTCTCTAAGCATAGAACACACCTAAAATTAACAGGAATGCAGTATTCACATCCATTTGATGGATCTTCCAACACATCTGTGTTGATAGTGACAACATCAATCTGATAGATGAGTACCTTGCTACAAGAGAAAACGTCTCATCATAGTCAATCCCATCGATTTATGAGAAACCATGAGAAAACCTTGCCTTATGTTTCTCCACACTACCATCAACAACATGCTTTACCTTGTAAAGTCAACGGGAACTCACAACTGACTTATTCTCCGATATTGGAACAACATCCCAATCACTATTTCGAACTATGGAGTCATACTCCTCCACCATAGCATCAACACAAGTTGGCTGTTGCACTACTTCCTCAAAGGAATATGGTTTGGTCTCTACACATTCCCCAACAAGGGCCACGTAACTAGTGTACCGCTCAAGTGACCTCCTTTGTCTGTGCTAAGAAGATGGCTCTCCCACATTCTCTCTCACATCCGCCAACAATTTGTCAGCTTCTCTTGTGAGCTTTTGCCCATCTCTGGAAGACTTTGAATGAGTGGATGTCTCCACTCTTGAAACCTCTGCATGTAGCTAATATGCATCAGTCTGAGGCTCCTCCTCCTTAGGAACCAAAAATTCCTCCTTTGCCTTCATCTTGAGCTCCCTCTCAAGGGAAACTCACATGGCCTTTAGCTCATTGAACTTAGGATCTCTGCAAACCACTGTTTTCTGACTGGTAGGAAAATACGCCCGATAATTGTGGGGAGTATCAATGTACCCCATAAGTATCCCCAACTCTGCTGTCAGCTCTAGCTTCTTTCGGGCATCCTTGGTCACATGGAAATAAAATGATGAGCCAAAGATCCTGAAGTGACTCACATATGGTCTCTTCCCGGAGAAATCTTCCTCTAGTGTCTTCATCCCAAGTATGCGATGTGGGATTCTATTCTACAAGTAAACTGCTGTGTTGCATGCCTCAACCCACAAATGAAGTGGTAGGCCTTGGTCATGCAGCATCGCCCGAGCTACCCCCACAATCATTCTATTCTTTGTCTTGGCCACCCCATTCTGTTGTGGGTTATGACGTGTCATCAACTTCTGTTTAATTCCTTCTGCTACATAGAAGTCGTTAAACTCTTGAGAGTCATACTCTCCACCATTGATGCTTCACAAGGCCCCGATCTTCTTTCCTGATTCTTTCTCAACCAAGGCTTTGAACTCACAAAACCTTGAGAAGGTTTGATCCTTCTTTTGCATGAAATAGATCCAGCATCTACGAGAAAAATCATCAATGAAAATAACATAGTACCTTTGTTTAGTGGTGGAGGCTGTCGAGAATGGTCCACACACATCTGTATGAACTCAGTCCAAGATTGCTCCAGCTTGAATGTTTCGATCCTAAAAGGAATATTTTTCATACTTACCTAAGGTACAACCTTTGCATGTGTCCACTTGCTCAATTTTACCTTTGGGAAGTCTGTTAGAAATCTGCTGCATTATCTTCAAGGCCCCATGATGCAAGTAGCCCAATTGTCTATGCCATAACTCACCAATATCTTGGCTTTGCACCAATTCTGATTTGGAACTCAATGCAACACAGTCATCTACCTCCAGCTTGTAGAGATTCTTCACTAGAATCTCAATCCTCTTGGTCTAACCTGTGGCTATGTGTCTCAGAAACACCTTTCCTTTAATGAAGACTACATCATAACCTTTGTCTTCCAACATCGTGACCGATACCAAGTTTTTCTTCAGTCCAGGCACATAATTCAGATCAGTCAGTGTGAGAGGAGCTCCATGCTTCATCTGAAACACAACCATACCTTCACCTGAAACACGGTACTTTTCATCATCGCCCATCTCTATGTGCATCTGGAGGTCTTTCTCCTCCAAGGTACTGAATAAACCCTTATCGCTGGTCATGTGGAACGAGCCTCCACTGTCTAGGTACCAAACACAACCCACCATCACTGAAACCATGCATGCGATGAGGGTAAAATCCAATTCAAACTGTGAGGTCAGTGCCTCACCATATGATCCTTTCGAGGATCCTTTATTGGATTTCTTCAATGGGTAATTTGTTGCATAATGGCCCACCTCATGACAATTAAGGCATTGCACTTTAGATTTATAAATCTTCTTCCCCCCATGGGAAGAACATGATTTAGAATGGGAATCCTTCCCTTTCCCTTTCCGTGCCTTACTTGCTAAGGCTAGATTTTCTTCATCATCATGCTTATATGAAGAACCATCTCTGGTGCTTCCCCAGATCTCCTCCTACATCAAATCTGACCACAATTGTTCCCAATCCGACAGTTTCTTTCTTCCATTCACTGAGTCCTGGTAGCTATGCCAGCTCTTAGGAAGACTGAGGAGAGAAATACTCACCATATCATCATTAGATGTCGTGATTACTACACTTCCAAGCTCATCTCTGTAGGTGGTGAGCTTGTTCAGATATGTAGAGATTGTGTGTCGCTTTTCACACTTGATTTTCCAAAGCTTGTCCTTCAGCGCCAGCTTCCACTGGTCGTTGTTGTTCTGATATAGATGCTTCAAAGTCTTCCACATTGAAAAAAAATTCTCCTTCCCATGGAGACTTGATACAATATGGTCTCGAACTCCCTCCAGAAGAATCCTCCTCTCTCTCGCACACATTTCTTCCATTCCGCCAGTTCTTGGGCATTAGCTGTTGCTGGCTTTTGGACTTCCTGATCCTCTAATACTAGTTCCATGTGATCATTCTAAGCTATGTAATTCGAGTTTCCTTCCAGGGCATACTCGAGTCTCAAGCCATTAAACGCCATTGGTGAACTTTGAGATGTGATAAGAAACTGATTTTGTACCTACAATCAAAAACTTCAAACTTCGAACTTCTCCCTTCTTTGTATACTGTTCTCCACTTTGATCACTTTTGTTCTAATACCATGTAGAAATTCTCACTGTAGATTAAACTGATTATGCAATTTACTAAAGCAAAAAATTAATCTACTTCTACAACCAAACTTGCAGAAGCTTAATCAATTTTGAGCAAGATCAACCAGAACACATATAACAGAGAAGAAGATTCAATCACACATGAAGCATCGAAGAATACTCTGGTGCAAGTCTCAGCTAAAAACCCTGCTATCTGTATTATCATACAAGTGGAAATATCTCAGGATTACACAAAGCTTTAGCTCACAAGCTATCCATCTCTCAGTACAATCCCTCACTGTTGCTCATAAATAAAATAGACAACGCACATGCCTTCCTTCAGTCCTCCAAGCCTCCTATTTTCTTGCACAGTTTCTCTTGGGTCCTTTAGCTACCACCTATGTGATTCTCCCTTCACACTCTGCTATGACCTCTGTAGTAACTGCCCAATCCTCAAGGAATGAATTCCTTCTACATGCAAGAGATATTCACATTGGAATATTCTAGCAAATGATAGTACATTGTCCCTACCTTTAATCTCAACTAGGTCTTTGTCTGAACTGACATGCATGAGTTATTTATGAGAGAATATTCAGTTATCTGGAGAACACTAGTTACATGCATGCATGCATTAACTGACTGAACTCACAATTAGTTCCACAAACTGTTTAGAACTAATTTAACTGGACTTAACTCAATTAGCTAAGATAACTAAATACAACTCAAATACAACTCATCCTTATCTCCTTAATTAAGGCATAAGTTCCTCAATCAAAGGGATAATTGTTGCATGTCTTCACAAAGACTTCATGTTTGATTTTCACCAACTAATTAACTAAAGATGAATTAATTAATTATTTTTCAAACATTTAGTGAGACTAAATTTGAATTTTAATTCAAGGACAAATTAAAATTGGAATATATCTTGAAATGCTATCTATAGCAATGCTATTTTTAGCATTTCTTGTTGCTATTTTCAACATTTGTTGTGTTCTTATTTAAATTTGGATCGGTGGTATCAGAGCGGTCTGCTCTTTCTCTGTTTTTCTTTGCATGTCCACAATGAGGTCGGGATATAAGGAGTTAGGGCTTGAACTAGTCGGAACTTTGCAAGGCCAGCCTTGCAAATCTTGACGGCCTCCCATGGCAGATGAAAATAAAGATGAGGGGGCAGGAGATCCTATCAAAATCTTGCTTGAGGAAGCCCTCGAGTGACAAAGGAACATGATGATAGACAACTTTTCCTAGATCCTTCAATGGCTACCCAGCGACGATGCATCTACTTTCAGAAGCTACTCTGGAAGCGCCAATAAGGTACAAGTTAACTTTGACATTCCCATATTTGAGGGTCGGATAGATGTAGACACTGTAGATGAATGGTTAAATATGCTAGAAGGATATTTTTCGGTTCATGGTTTTTCCAACCCGAAAAAGATCACCTTTGCACTTCTCAAAGTAGGCCCCACATTAAGGACTAGTGGGAAACTTGTTGTGAGCAGAAGGATGAAAGTACGAACCCAGTGTTTTTAGTCACGCCCACTTGGAACATGTTCTAGGATGCCATCAAGGAGCAATACTACCTTGTCAAGAGCTCTGAGGATAAATACATAAAGTGGACAACGCTGCGATAGGGAAGGGACCAAGATGTGTTTGAGTTTACCAATGTTTTTCATACCCTTCACACGAAGTTGGGTATCAAATATTCTAAGAAGCATTTGGTTCTTAAGTACCTCGACTTCCTACATAGGTATGTCTAGGATGAGATGGAATTCCTAGACATCTCCTTGATCGGAACGACATACCGATATGCAGTCAAGACCGAGAACAAGTTTAAATAGAAGAAGTGAGACTTTGGATCTGTGAATCTGAAGTAAGGGAAAGGTTCCCACAAATCACAGAGCAAAGGAAAAATCCAAGGCAGGCGGCCTCGGACAACCTGCCAAATCTCTAAGAAAAGAACAATGTCGCGAAGCCAAAGAAGGACACACGAAAGTGGTGTGAGTTCCATAAGAGCTCCACTCATAACACAAGTGAGTGCTGGGCCAAGCAGTCACTGGTGGTCGAGCTAAAGGCTTAAGAATTAGATGCATGTTAGGACTATGAGTCAGAACCTGACAAGGGGAATGACAAAGAGAAGCAGATTATCGATGCAAAACCCAACAACACCGTTGCCACAATGAATATCTAGAAGGAAGAACCCGGAGATCTAGAGGAGGAGGAGCAACTATTCTACTCCCAAATGTGGGTAAAGGGTTCCTTGCTACAATTCATTATCGATAAGCGGGAGCCAAAAGAGCCTCATTTCAGTAGAGGTCATGAAGTAGCTGGGCTTACTGACCACAACACACCCACAATTGTACACCATAAGGTGGCTTCACCAAGGATGAGATATTCGCGTGAGCTAGTAGTGCTGCCTTCCATACAACATCAAGCCCTTCACAAATGAGGTATTATGTGACATTTCTCCCCTTGATGTTTGTGATGTATTATTAGGCCAACCACACTTATGGAAGTGACATGCTATGTATGAGTCAATGCCTAGTGTTGTTATTGTTACTTTGGGAAATAATTTGTACATGATACAAGAGGTAGCACTGCATATCGCCATCTCTTTGGTTATCGCAAAACAATGTAGTAAGCTCATTTCCAAAATCGGGAAATTTGTTTTCCTGATGATATGCCCTCAGGGAAAGAAGAAGATGGTGGCCACGACCTCCAAATAGGGCCCCTCCGCATGGCAACAACAAATGGACAAGATCGTGGAGGAGTACGAGGACATCTTCACCTCCCCCACAAGGTTGCCTCTACACTATTAGGTCAAGCACTCCATCGATCTGACCCTAGGTTTGTCGTTGCCAAATAGACCAATCTATCGGCACTCCATTCTAGAGAATGATGAAATCAAGAGGCACATTTAGGAGCTTCTAGAGAAATTTCACATTCATCCGAGTTCATTACCCTATGGGAGCCCGATCATGTTGGTACAGAAGAAGGATGGGACTTGTAGACTCTGTATTGACTACTAGGTGCTGAACAAGATCATTGTCCAGAATAGGTACCCGATTCCATGGATTGATGACTTTTTGGACCAATTGAAGGGGGAAAAATATTTTAGCAAGATCGACTTGAAGTCTAGCTATCACCAAGTACCAATCAAACCCTTTGATGTGTGGAAGATTGCCTTCAAAGCCAAGGAGGGTCTTTTCGAATGGTTGGTTATGCCTTTTGGGTTGATGAATGCTCCTGCAACCTTCATGAGGCTGATGGTTGACATCTTGCAACCATTCACCAACTCATTTGTAGTGGTGTACTTGGATGACATCCTGATCTTTAGCCAGAGTTGGGAAGAGCACATCCACCACATTTGACAGGTTCTCCAAACATTGTGGCAACACAAGCTATGTACCAATTTGAAGAAATGCACTTTTGGCATGACCCAGGTTTAGTAACTGGGATACATTATTGATGGATGGGGGGTGCATGTGGATCCAACCAAGATCCAATTCATTCGGGATTGGCCAGGCCCAACCACTCTCATAGAGCTTTGTAGCTTTCTGGGTCTTTCCAATTTCTACTACAGGTTCATGTTGGGATTCTCTCATATCACTTGACCCTTGAGTCAAGTCACCAAGGGAGGAGTGAAAAAAAAATTCTTTTGGTCTGAATCTCAATAGAAGGTATTCACAGAGTTGAAACGTCACGTCTTCTGTGCACGAGTGCTCACTTTACTAGACTTGCAACAACCATTTGAGATCGAGATAGATGCCTCTGACTATGCTATTGGGGCAGTCCTTATTCAATAGGGGCATCTAGTGGCATATCATAGTGAGACACTTTCAGACACCATCCAGAAGTATCCCACTTATGACCAACATATGTATTCCATTATGCGGACTGTTGAAAATAGTAACGAGAAATGCTAAATATAGCATTGCTAAAGATATCATTTCAGGATATTCCAATTTTAATTTTTCCTTGAATAAAATTGAGAATTAAAATTTTAATTTAGCGTCACCTACTATTTGAAAACTAAATAATTAATTCATCTTGAGTTAATTAGTTGGAGAAATTAAAACATGAAGTCTTTGTGAATTCATGCAATAGTTATCCCTTTGATTAAGGAAGTTATCCCTTAATTAAGGAGATAAGGATGAGTTGTATTTGACTTGTAATTATTTAGCTCAGTTAATTGAGTTAAGTCTGGTTAGATTAGTTCCAAACATTTTGTGGAACTGATTATGAGTTCAGTCAGTTAATGCATGCATGCATAAAATTAGTGTACTCCAAATAACTGAATATTCTCTCATAAATAACTCATGCATGTCAGTTCAAACAAAGACCCAGTTGAGATTAGATGCATGGATAATGTACTATCAGTTGCTCGAATTTTCCTATAATAAAATCTCTTGCATGCAGAAGGAATTAATTTCTTTGAGGATTACGTAGTTTTACAGTGTACTCGAGCAGTGTGTGAGATCAATGTCACACAAGGTTACATCAGGAACACCCAGGGAAAACAACACAAGGAAATAGGAGGCTTGGACGTTAGAGGGAAAGGCATATGAGTTTTCTTATCTATTTATGAGAAATGAGAGGGATTGTACTGAGTGCTGGATAGTTGTGAGAGCTAAAGCTTTGTGTAATCCTGAGAGATTTCCACTTGTATGATAATACAAATAGCGGGGTTTTTAGTTGAGGCATTCCCTAGAGTATTCTTTTGTGTTTCATGTGTGATTGATTCTTCTTCTCTGTTATATGTGTTCTGTTTGATCTTTCTCAAATCGATTAAGCTTCCGCAAGTTTGATTGTAGAAGTAGATTAACTATTTTTCTTTAGTACATTGCATAATCAGATTAATCTACATTGAGAATTTCTACATGGTATTAGAGCAAAGGTGATCAGAGTTGTGAACAACATACTGAGAGGGGAAAAGTCAAAGTTTGAAGTTCTTGATTGCAAGTACAAAATCGAATTCTTATCACACCATCAAGAATCCTCTCGTTACCACAGTGGGAGTAGTGTCATGACACAATAAACTTAACAACAAAATTATATCAACAAAGACTAACTCCATGCATTTGGAAACATGTTATTTATAACAAAAATTCATAATTGTTTTCCTATGAAACATTTTTAACTGAGGACACGTAAAAGGACAACGTCCACGAGTTTAGCATAATGGTTGCCGAGATTATTCAATCTATCAAAAGTGGTTGTTGGATTCCCATCGTGGGGCAGTCTACAGGTGTCAACATGACCCCCGGGATCTAGGAATGGCCACAAATCTTTCACGTGTTTGAAAACAAAGTCTGGTTGCCATAGGACTCCTTCGTTAGACCACCATTTGATCACCATTGACCACGACTTTCCTTAATGAATCCGGCTAAACCAATAGGACCTGATCCATGTCTAGTTCATTCTTAACTTGTCCACGTGCCTTGTTTTGCCTGATGACACCTGCAACCTAGAGTTTAACAAAAGCAGCTGCGGAAAGTTGAATCAACTGCAGAAAGTGGCTGCATTCCGCAGCTAATGAGAAAAATCTAATTCAAACAACAAACACAAAAATCATAGTTATAAAACCATTTCAATTCTCTTTTAGAATCGATATGTAATGATTTTTGATAGCTTATGAGGTCCAGGTGAGGGGGAAAAGTCTAGGAAAGTGTGTAGGAGAAATGTAGTTTCAGGGCTCAACAATCGAGGTGGTAGATAATCCCTTTCTTGTTGAGAGGGAGTGTTGAAAATAGCAACAAGAAATGCTAAAAGTAGAAATGCTAAAAATATCATTGCTAAACATAGCATTTTAGGATATTCCAATTTTAATTTGTCCTTGAATTAAAACTGAGAATTAAAATTTGAATTTTGTCTCACCAGCTATTTGAAAAGTAATTAATTAATTCATCTTGAGTTAATTAGTTGGAGAAATTCAAACATGAAGTCTTTGTCAAGTCATGCAACAATTATCCCTTTGATTAAGGAAGTTATCCCTTAATTAAGGAGATAAGGATGAATTGTATTTGAGTTGTAATTAGTTAGCTCAATTAACTGAGTTAAGTCTAGATAGCTTAGTTCCAAACAGTTTGTGGAACTGATTGTGAGTTCAGTCAGTCAATACATGCATGCATGAAACTAGTCTACTACATATAACTGAATATTCTCTCATAAATGACTCATGCATGTCAGTTTAAACAAATACCTAGTTGAGATTAAAGGTAGGGACAGTGTACTATCAGTTGCTATCATTTTCCTATAAGAAAATCTCTTGCATGCAGAAGGAATTAATTTCCTTGAGGATTGCATAGTTTTACAATGTGTTGGAGCAGTGTATGAGATCAGTGTCACACAAGGTTACAACAGGAACACCTAGGGGAAACAACGCAAGGAAATAGGAGGCATGGAAGATAGAGGGAAAGGCATATGAGCTGTCTAGTCTGTCTATGAGTAGTGGGAGGGATTGTACTAAGAGCTTGATAGTTGTGAGAGCTAAAGCTTTGTGTAATCCTGAGATATTTCTACTTGTATGATAATACAAATAACGGGGTTTTTAGCTGAGGCTTTCCCCAGAGTATTCTTCTGTGTTTCATGTGTGATTGGTTCTTCTTCTCTGTTATATGTGTTATGTTTGATTTTTCTCAAATTGATTAAGTTTCCACAAATTTGATTGTAGAAATAGATTAAGTATTTTTCTTTAGTACATTGCATAGTCAGATTAATCTACAGTGAGAATTTCTACACAGGCTTGTCGACAATGGAAGCATTACATTTTGGGGAAGGAAATAGTCATCTACATAGACCATTGACCCCTATAATTCATATAGATGTAGGGGAAGTTACAGAATGATCGCCGTCAAAAGTGGTCCACATATCTACAACAGTTCAATTTGAATATCTAGTATAAGAAGGGTAGCACCAATAATGTTTCACACTACCTCAGCTAGCCATCGATCATGGCATTAACCACCATGGTCAACTCTTGTGGGCACGAGACTTCTGATTGGCCACTTCTATACAAAAGCGATCCAGAGTTCGGCCACGCATACCACATGCTCCTGGAGGGTCAGCAAGTTACAGATTTTCACCTCCACGATGCCCTGCTATGCCACCTGAGACATATTTTTGTTCCTTCAAGCGAGCGAGCCAAGATGATTTGGGAAGTGCACTACAGTCAGACCACAGGGAATTTCGGGTCGAGAAAATAGTGGAAGTACTATAGAAGTATTTCTACTGGTCGAATCTTTGATAGGATGTCGGGAAGTACATCAGATCCTACACTACCTACGCCATTGCCAAACCGACCATCAAGAAGCAAGGCCTCTATACTTCGCTACCTACCCCTAGTCGACCTCGGGAATCCATATCCATGCATTACATGTCAGGCCTTCCTTCTACTAAGCATGGCAACAACTGTTTTTTTGTGGTCATAGATAGATTCTCGAAGATGGCCATTCTGGTGGCCTGCAAGAAGAATATCACAACAAAATCCATTGCTAAACTCTTATTTGAAAAAGTGTGTGTACACTTTGGGATCCAACAGTCTATCATCTCGGATTAGGATAGCAGGTTTCTTAGTACATTTTGGTCTGGTCTCTAGTCAATGTTGGACACCAATCTCACTAATTCCACAACTTTCCATCGCCAAACTGATGGCTAGATAGAGGTTGTCAATGGGATGATCGTACACATTCTGTGCATGTAAAACTTAAAGCATCCACACACATGGGATGAGAGCATTCCCAATGTCCAGTACAACAATAACTAGGCTCTCCACAGCTCAACTGGACACAACCCTTTTTAGGTTGGCTTGGGATTCCAGCCACTATCCCATTGATGTGGCCATACCATTTGCAGCTACTCAGGAAGATTTAGCCCATGTCCAGTCAAACGTTTATAAGTCAAATAGCTTCATTGAGCACATCCAACATATTCACCAGCAGGGCCATGAGATTCTAGAGAAATAAAATGTGAAGTACAAGTAGCAACATGATCAACATCAGGTGCCACACAAGTTTTGGGTGGGCGACAAAGTCTGGTTTCATTTGTAGAAGGAACACCTTATTGAAGCCTATCGTAAAATCAGACCACTCTGATATGGTCCTTACACCATTACCAAGGTTGTGGGTGATCATTCATTTGAGCTCAACATTCCCCCATTCCTTAGATTGCACCCAGTGTTCAATGTGGACCGCCTTCGACCATACTTTCCACCATTGTTGGACACATTAGACATTGCAAAACAACTCACAAGTATTTTGTTAAATCCAGATTGCATGGAGCAAGTCACAACTGATCGGATCATGGACACACAGATAAAGAACGCTCGCCAACAGAAGATCCAATTGTATCGAGTTGTCAAAGCAGACCAACTCCTTCACTAGGGCAAGTGGCTCACCAGGGACCAAGTCTAGTAGAAGCTTTCTCATCTCATGGAGGAACTTAATGCAATGGGGACCATTGCTTCTTAAGGGGAGAGGAATGATCTAAGTGGATATTGGTGGCCACCTGCCAATTCCACTTGGACCCCTACCATTGTTTCTTTCAGTTTTTCAGTCCTTAATTGTAGCACAAATTACTATTTTTAGCAGTTTTTCGGGTCCTAAAATTCTAGAGCCGTTTTGAGGTCCACCATTGTTCCTTTTAGTTTTTTAGTTTCCCTAGTTGTAGCACATTTTACTATTTTTAGTAGTTTTTCGGGTCCTAAACTTTCGGAGCCGTTTTGAGGCCCTAAACGATGTTTTTTTGGCAATCTACCGCCAACGATTTGTTAATTAAAATAGTATTTTTCATCGTATTCCTCGGAGAGATCTTTCCAATGGGTTATCATGCATGTTAAACACAGATAATATGACCAAGTTGCGACCCCAGGAAGTTGGTTGTCTAACTCACCCCAATGGAGCCCATCAACTCTTGGTCTTACATCTCCTTGGCTTAGGGTTTTGGTTGTTTAGGGTTTGCTCTTATTTTTTTAATAATAAAAAGGCCCTTGAGCCTCATTGTAATGTACTTCAGAGGCATGTAGCTGCCACATCTCCTCTTTGAGATAAGCTACCATTGCCCGAGCTAGTCTTATTTCCATTCTGTTCGTAATCATATTTCAGTATTTGATATTAAAGAAATGAAGTGTTATTTCTACTGCATCTTTATATTTATGGTTATATCTGTAATTTGTTGTGTTCCTGTTTAAATATGGATCATATTTTCTTTCTTTAGAAGCTTTGTCATGCCGTTAGAGCTACTTATCTTTCTCGGTTTCCCAACGATACCCCTTAATTTGACTTCCTTTTCTTCTGAACAAAGATTCAAGAAAAGTGCTTGAAAATTAAAAGTTATTGTACCCAAAGATTGTAGCTGTTGGAATCCTAGTACAACATTAGCACCACCCATTGGAATGGAAAGCTTTGGACTATTCAACACATATTCTCCCATAGATAGCTTGATATTATGGCACTTTCTAGAGAAATTTATGGTTCTTCCATTTTCAACCATCATTTGACATTCTGGTGCCGGATATAGGAAGCAATTCAATTCCTTCACTATCTTACAATGAATAAAATTATGGGTACTGCCTAAATCAAACAACACTATTACATTTTTCTTCATGATATGTCCTTCTATCTTGATAGTTTGAGGAGTAGTTATTTCGACTAATGCATTACAAGATATGGTTGGATTCATTTCTTCTTTCTCTAGGCTTTGTTCCTAGTGTGTATCCTCTTCTTTTGATGTTTCTAGTTCCTTTTATTCTTCCTCTTCACAATCTATGTAAAATAATTTCTTCTTAGCACACTTATGACCTTTAGTGTATTTTCTATCACAATTGTAACAAAGTCCTTTTGCTCCTTTTTCTTCCAATTGTTGTGGTGTCAACCTTGTAGGTTGTGGAAGGCTAGGGGCAACAACACTTCCATATTTATAGTTTTGATTGGTAGGCTTCCTTGTTGCCATAATTTTTCTTTCAATTTTTCTTGCCAAGCTGAATGCCTTCTCCATTTACTCAGGCTCCCAAATGCGAACGTCATGTTGGATGTTATCATTGAATGTCCCTATGAACACATCAATCGTATGTCATCTATAATATCTTTTACCCTTGTATTCAATTTTTGGAAGTCCTTAATGTGCTCCACCATCGAACCTTTTTGTTTGAGATTTATTAATTGGGTAAAAAAAGTGTTTTTTTTGTATCCCCATAATGTGCTATCTTTTCTTCAGTTAAAATTTCCCCAAGTGACAATTTGTTTATGGAAGCAAAGCCATCGATACCATACAAACTAATTAGGTTCCAAATATAAAGTTGCAATACATGCCTTTTGTGTGTTTTTCACATTATGGAGATCAAAATACTGGTCCATCTATAGTATCCATGTTACGGGATCCTTTCCATCAAACTTATTCATATCCATCTTTGGAACTTGGTGGGTCTTTATTCCAATGTTAGAGTCTATGAAATCATGGTTAACATTTCTTTTGTTCTCATCATGAGTTTTCTCTACTACCTTTTCGCCATTAAGAAGCCTTTCTTGTAGCAAATTTGTAAAACCTTCCTTCAAACCTTCCATGTCTTTCTTCAAATATTCAATGTTTTCATTATTTGAATCATGATTAACATTTCTTTTGTTCTCATTATGCGTTTTCTCTACTACCTTTTCGCCATCAGGAGGCCCTTCTTGTAGTAACTTTTTCAAACTTTCCTTCCAGCCTTCCATGTCTTTGTTCCAACCTTCAATGTTGTCTTTCATACCATCCACCTTATCTTCCATGTCTTTCTTTAAACCATCCATCTTAGCTTCTGTGACCTTTTGTGAGAGTGAAAGTTTTTGCACTTGGTCTCGTAATTTTGATATATCATGTTGCATTTATTTCTCTTCTTCATGAGTCACGCTAACGCTTTCAGGTTGCTTACTAGGTGTTTCCATTTTATTTCTTTGGGGCATAAATTAATGATAATTATGCTTCACTATGCCCTTTGAATTCCTTCAAACTATTTTTTCAAACCAAACCTACGCAAAATTTTAAAAAAACTACACACCTTTTTTCACTTTGTAAGAGCTTGATATTGAATCTGATGTATCTTTAAAATTTAGGATCTCCAAATTTTGAAATTGTGAACTATGGAAGCCCTCTAAGACCTCCTTCCAACACCACCTGTCTAATAAAAATTGGATTCTCCAAGAAATCATTATACCCAATCTCCCATGATGACTTAATTATACACTTTTTTAGTAGATTGAACTTGTACGAAGATTCACATGTCACTGTTTCAACCTTTAGACCTAAAAATGATGCAAAGAAAACTAATGTCTGCCCTCTTTCTATAACTTCTTACAAAATTTCAATTTGATACTCAGACAGAAAGTTATGAGAATTTTCCCAAGGTTTTCTATTTTGGATGTAATTCGGGAGCTTTTAAAATTCCTAACTTCCTTGGATCATATCTCTGAAAATATAGGGACACAATATCTAAAAGTCAGACCCAAGCTTCATCACAACTTTCTCTCAAATGGGTTTTATTTTTAGAGATGGAACCTTCACAGAAAATGAATTATAGTGAAACTTCCACGATGACCTGTTTGTGATGGAATTCTAGAGCTTGCAAAAACCCTAACTTCGTTAGATCATATCTCCGAAAATATAGTGAGACAAGATTTGAAATTATGACACGAGATTCAAAACTATTTTAGCTAAAATGGATGATTGTTTTAGCATCTTAAACTTTGTAGAGAAAATGTTATAGCGAAAATTCCATGATGACCTATTTCCTAGCACCGAAATCCTAGAATCCAAAGCTCCGATACCAGATGTTATGAAACTAGCTCACAAAAAGATAGAAAAAATAGATCAACAACTTCAAAATCAACCTCTTCAAGGGGGAAACCTCCTTTACATTACACAAATGAACAATTCGTGTATGATATAAATGACAATGCCTCATTTCTATATATAAGAGTCTAAGTGGTCCCAATATAATCAGACCCTACATAACAATAATACTATAGGGGCACAACAATAACAATACTGGGATTCTCTCATGGGGGATTAACTCAGTGAACCTCTAACATATCACGTGCATTCGCTAGATATTAAACAATACCCTTAATTTGACTACACATTGGGAAATCCCTCTAAAAATCACATTATTTAACCCCCTACCAACATGAACCCAATACAACTTCCTATTTTAAAAAACCCTACTTCCACTAGATATTGTAGGTATACATTCTTTTCATTTAGAAATTTTTTTATATCCCTTTATATTTTTTTCATTAACTTTAAGCTCCATTTTTCATATTTTTCCAATATAAAAACCCTTTAGCCCCTATATATCCCCCAATATATTATGTCATTTTTTCTTCAATATATATCCCCCAATATGAATCCATGTGGTATGATATTTCTCCCCCAGTGAAGCCCCCATGGCTTCTATGGGTACAATAATAGCAAATGGAGACTATATGGCCACAAAAATACAATAATGGGGTTGTACTAATAACAATAAGGGGCTACACTAGCAATATAAGGACCTAAAATTCCACCTAATGGTGGTTGAGGTTCCTTTTCCTTTTTTGCTAGACATGATTCATTAAAATCCCCTTTTGTCAAACCAACTTCTTGCATTGCATATGAAAGAAATTAAATAACATTAATTCTTTGTTGAATAAAACTACATTGTAGTGAGTCTTTTTCAATGGCTATGCAATTTCTTCCTTTTTACATGCAACATGCTTTTGTTGCAGAACCATCAAGTACAAAAGAAATAATATTTTAAATTAGTATAAACACATAAAAAAAAATTGAAATTCAATTTTATATAAGAAAACATATGTGAACTTGAGAACAAATCCCAATCCAATCTCCTTCATTTGAACATAAACTATAAGATAGTTAATCAATGCTTGTGCTTTTTTATAAATGTTAACTATCTCTCCATTTGCATCTTTATCCTCACATGTGAGTTTTCTTACAAAAACATCATGCACCAGGACTTGGCTATGACTCTTTTTATCTACTATATATCTATATCTATATCTATATATATATATATATATATATATATTAAAAACAACTAAAATTTAATTTTAAAATTAAGAAAAAAGGTGAAAAACTTACAAGAAAAATTAAAATTTAATTAGGCCTTCAACACCCTTTCAGACCTTGGCTAGGTGGGCGGTTGATTCCTGGAATCGTGCCTTTTCCTGAACATGGTGCCTACACCTTCTTGACTTGCTGTTGGTTTCCAACCCGCCCACTCCCTCTCAGCCTCCTGCTAGGCATGGTGGGTCTATTCACAGAATCAACCCCCCATCTAGTAGAGTGCAAAGGGGGGCTAAGAGGGTGCAGGTGGCCCTACACCCACACCCGATTGTTAGAATCATCCCCCCACCCAGCAGGGGGCTGAGAGGGCATGAGGGACCTTGGGAGAGGGCACCCTCTCACCCCCCTACTGGGTGGGGGATCAATTCTTGGAATTTCCCCCCCACCCAGCAAGGGAACAATTCTAGGAATGGGTCCCCCCACCCAGCAGGGGACTAATTCTGAGAATCAACCCCTTGCCTAGTAGGGGGACAAGAGGGAGTGGGTGACCTTGGGTGAGAATGAAAACTGTTGGAATTTTAAGGCTTTTCAAAGAAATGATATCTTATCTTTAAAGTTATGCCCAACAATTGTTGAAATTTTAAGGTTTTTCAGAGTCCTGATATTTTATCTTTAACTCCATTGCTAAAGCATGTGAAAAAAAAGTTGTTCCAGTATCAACACTTGTTGTTTTTAGGGTGATTTTTCATATTTTTATTTGGTTTCTAGTGCCATTTTAAAAATGTTGAAAATTTACATGGAAAAAAATGTTAATATAGCATTAACAATTTTCGTTTTTAGGTCATTTTTCAATTTTTTTGTAGGTTTTTTGGCTAGAGTTCTCATTTTGAGAAAATAATTCTTTTTTGATTGGAAACTATGCTACATCCATCTAATGTAGGTTTCATCCCAATGAAGCAACAAGAGAAACGATGGATCTAATGGAGGTATACTTGGAAACTAGAGCAAAATTCTCATCATAATATTCTCCCTTTTTTTGGGAGAACCCTCTAGCCACGAATTGTGCCTTGTATTTATCAATACTTCCATCCACAACATGCTTGATCTTGTATATCAATTTGGAAGAGACTACTGACTTCCCTTTTGACATTGGCATAAGATTGATATTCTTCATTAATGATCTCCATTCCACACTTGTTGGCTAGCTATTTCTTCATAAGTGGAAGGCTCTATATCAATCATTTTAGTCATGAGTGCTAAATAACTGTAAAATATCTTAGGCTTCCTAATTTCTATGGATGTGTCACTAGGAGCTACATGTCCTTCCGTTTTTCCAATGTTGATTTAACCCATGCTAGTCTTTTTCTAATCTCTGGAATAGTAACCAGCTCCACTGGTTCATGATACCTTTCTGGCTCTCTAGGAAATTATGTATAACTTAAATGATCTTCCCTTGAAGCCTCACATTTAGTGACTCTAGCATTTAGAAATATGTTTTGCAATAATCAATACAAATACATCTATCAAGTGAACAAATGTACCTTATGGAGACTAACCATAGTTGTAAATTCAACAAGAAACTTATGGGATTGTGGTACTGGTATGATATATTCATTGGAAATGTAGAGTGGCCAAGTTGGGCTTAGTTGTTAATATCTTGAAAAGGGGACTAACAATACAACAATGTTTAGATTAAAAGCACAAAATGTGCAAGAATTATGTGGATATAAGGACAATCAAAGATAACAAATGAAGCTAGAAAATGATAAAATATGTTAATGTAATTGGTGTAGCAACAATTATGAGAATGGATAGAAAGCTCCCCATATTACTAAGGGAGAATTTTTTAACTCATCTCTTGATATTTTGATATATTTCGTAATATTGAAAGATAAATTTGTATTTTGAAGCATAATAATTCTAGAAATACAAGAGATTAGATAATTGAGATGAATATGCACTAGAGGGCATATAGAGAATGATGTAAGTTGGATAGGGTTTCCCATGTGTGTGTGTGTGTGTGTCTATAGAGAGAGAGAGATTACTCTAATGTTATATATGTAATAAGGATACTATATTGGTTTGGCATGGCTAATGACAAATTATGTATCTAAGAAAAATGTTGGTAACATAGTTGAAGATGTATAAGCTAACATATATGATATTCAACCTTCTTACGAAATGATGAATATTAGTCTATACACATTTATGTTTGTATACACAAAGAAATATACTTCGATGAAAAATGTCTTTATTTTCCATACCAGGAATATACATGTTCTAGTCCTTGAACAAATACTCAAATAATAAGTCTTGAAACCAATATAAGAAATGCTCATTCTGACCCAAACATGTCACACACAAGAATGGAACCATGATGGGGAGGATAATGACCTCTCTCCCACCAAAAATAAACTAAATGGATGATGATGATGATGGTGTGTGTGTGCGTGTGTATGTGTATGTGTGATCTACTATTATATATCTAATAAGGATGTTATAATGGTTTAATATGGCTAATGATGGATTATGTATCTAAGGAAAATATTAGTAGCATATCTAAAGATTTTGATAATTCTATTTCATATGATATTCAACCTTATGAAGAAAAGGTGAGAACAATAGAAAATTTCTGATCAAGAGGTTGGTGAAGGAAACTTGTGCACCTCTAACAAACACAGACTGCTTAGGGAGCATCAAATAAATTGATGATAGCCATGCAAGTGTAAATTTGGTATTTTTATGCTACATTAATTCTAAAGGGAATTTAGGTAAGAATTACCTCAATTATAATTTTATATAAAAAATGATATGTTTATTTGACTTAAAACAAATTTATGGAAATGATATTCCACTTTGTGTGGTAAAGGTAAAAATATTTTGATATATAAAAAATGTCTAGCTTTTGAATGAATTCATATGAAATAAATGTTATTTCATCTTGTGATGATTATGAATTAATAGCCAAGTCAAGTTAAGAGATATGGTCCTATTATAGAAGTGAATGCCAAAAATATCTAGCCATTTGTGAGGTTGTAATATGGTTGGATATGGAAAGGCTATCATGATAACCAAGTGTTTAATGGTCTTCCTACTTGTAATGTTGTCATGGACTATAACATTATTTCCAACACTGAAGAGTAACCATAGAGATGTAGGCTACTTGAGGGATTGTAGAGAAGAGAAGGGAAATTCCTTCTATTTCACCTATGGGATTTTCAAGCACAAAAAGGGTATATACCTAGTGCTATATTGGATTAAAGAGTGAGGTGTCCAAATGGTCAATGAAGAGTTGTTGAGGTGGTTGGATAATATGTCGAGAGATTGACTAGACCTTTGAACTCACCATGGGCGAATATATGAAACAAAATTGTGGCATTATTCAATCAATGCAAGGATGAAGTTAGTAGATGTGAATGTCTCTAAATTGTGAATTATGTGTGCAAGTTTTGGAATTGTAAATGTAAATGTGGGAATCTATTATTGAATGCATTCTTGTGTTATAATTCACTGAAATTAATATGTGAATAATTGAATTGATGGAGTTACTACTAACACATGAGTTTGAGATCATTTCAAGAGTTATTCTAGATGTTGCAATGAAAGAGTTACAAGCTAGAGTAATTACATGTGGATGGACTACATCAAAAACTTTGTTAAGAGGACATAGTTATGGAAAACTATGATGGATAAAAGAAGGAAAGCTAAGGAAGAATGGAATTGTGATAACACTAGGACCCTATGATTACCACAACTTATTGGTTAAATACTACCAATGGAACCTTAGAAAAGTGAATTTCCTGAGGGTAAATTTAGTAATGAAAGGGGATTCCTAATCCTAGAGGGAGAGAAAAGCAAGGAAGATGTGATAGGCCTCCAAATGAAATACAAATTAAGGCCCATCTAACCTTTCCTAGGTGTTAGAATATTATATATTACGGAGCAATGGAACACATAAAATATTGTAGAAATATAAACATAGAAAAATGCACAAAACAAGAGAGACACATATATACGTGGTTCACCCAGTTTGGGCTACGTCCACCTCGAACAGCCAGTCCTTCCTTTCTATTATCCAGCAAAATGAAGAGACACAACCTACAGCAAATCCGTTGTAATATCCTCTGTCTTCTCTCACGTCTCACCTCTTTGTTTCTCTCTTACATAGAATACACACCCTATCTCACAGCCTCAATACAATGCCCTCATACAAAGAGAAGGGTTGCCTTCTAGGGCAAAAAACCCTAAAACTAAAACATAAAGTTCTACCGTCAGATCATCCGCCTAATGAACGGCCCAAATTGACTAGAAATTACTATACTTTTACAAGGCAAATTTACATATGTTTTTAGCTTCGGGGGCACTGCCCCCGAGCCCCCACCTGGGGACCGCTGGCCCCCGGACCCCCCAGCCATGGGGGATTGGCCCCCCGGACCCTCGCGGGGGACAAGTCCCCCCCGCACCCCCGCGCGTGGAGGGGTGTACAAATCTTCCTGGGGTATACATCCAGCTCAAACAAAGACCTCTGAATAATCATGCTCCACACACAACAATACCCAACACTAGGCGCATTAAATCTTTCCTTTTTCAATTAATAAGTTATTTTTCAATTTTAATATGTTCCTAGGAAGGTTTTGAGATGATTTGTTTATTGCCTGCCTAATATTATCTATTTTTTAAAATATTGTGAGAATATTGGACATAGTTTGAAGATTTGCAAAATGAGAGAATTTAGGCACTTGCTTCCTGCTATAGGATGGACCAGGATTGGATTATAAATAAGTAAAATATTCTATAATTATTGGACATATTTAAAGATCCACTTATTGTGAAAATATAGGGATGTGTTCCCTACTACCAGAGAATCCATAGCTCAACATTTAATAAAGATTCATGTTGTTGGGACCATATCCACCGTTTGAGGTATTTTAGAGGAGAAAGCATCCCTCCTTTCAAGGAGGCTACTTCGCCCATGAAATTGTATAAGTACTAATTTGAATTAGCCTCTAGGGGAGAGGAATTTTTGGTGTTTTTATTAAGACAACTTGTTATTTATGAGTTCTTATTTCATTTCTAGTAGGGATGTACTCGACTTGATTCTAATAATGAAGCTTGGTTTCATTTTCATATTCTAAGTCTTGGTTTTCTTCATAGGTCTCTGAGTATCATTGGACATGACCATCCCAGGGACCTCAAAGCCCTACTAAGTATTTTATTTCTCTTCTTTCCAGCATTTCTTTACTTAGTTACATTTATCATTTATGGAATTAATGTTCATGCTTCAGTTGTTGTAGATTAGATTGATTAAAGGATTGAAATATTTTTTCAGGTTATTTAGATAATCAATAGTGTGATTCATAGCTGTTATAGCATAGTAAAGTAATTTTCATCATTGGATTACTTAAATTAGTTTGCTAGTTCACTATTCTGAAATTTCTAGTTTTAGTAGTAAATTTCTATTGAATTTTAGCACGTTTTGATGAATATGTCTGAATTTTATTCCACTTGGATGAAAGTATAAAAGCATTCAAATTAATAACTAAATTTACCCCACAACGTTTTCACTTGCAATTGGTCACTTAGATTAGCTTACTAGTTCATTTTTTGAAATTTCTAGTTCTAGTAGAAATTTCTGTTGAATTTTAAGACGTGATAGTGAAAATATTTTGAGTTTATTCCACTTGAATTGAAGTGTAGAAACATTCAATTTTAAAAAAAAAAAGTTAACCCCACAACATTTTCACTTGATTATCTTAGGCATTTCGAAGGTTAACTTGACAAGAATACTTGCTTGAATTTTCCTTTAGCAGTATATTTTTGAGCTTCTCCCTTGCCCATATTCGATAGAAGTAGATTTATGTCTTAGAAAAACCTATGAATTAATTGGGACCACATTGGTTTAATTGATACTTTGTTAGGTCTCCATTTAGTTTCTATATTGCTTGCTTCTTTAATGTTGTTTTCTGTAACTATTCTAGATTTCTTTTCCTGCAATTTACTTTGAACAATGTGTGTTTTCTTTCCTGCAAGACTAATCTAGGATTTTCCTTTTCTACAAAGTAGAATATATTTTCTTTACAGTTATTTCCCTTCCATCAAGAGAGATTATATTTTCTTTGTCTTCATTTACTTATGTGTTCTTTACATTTTTTCAAGTTGAATAAATTTTCTTTCTTTCATTTTCTTTCTAGCAAAAGTAGAATAGGTTTGCTTATTACTATTTGCCTTCTGCAACTTAGGATTGGCAACTTACCTGGATCATTGATCATTTGAAGTTTTTTCATTGCCTTCTCTCACTTTCATAAAACAAAGTTAGACTAGGAAGAGGAAGGTGTCTGCTACACATACAGAGCTAGTCCCTCTCAAGTTTGTATGAAACCTTGGTTGATAATTAAAGGAGGCTCTTAGGGATGTAGCAATCTTGTTGCAGTACTAAAAGCCATCAAGATGCAACTTAATTTTTTTTATGGAATGGTGGCTAGAATCAAGAGGACATGTCAGAAAGTATAGTGAGATAAACTCTTGTATGGAAACTTTATGAAGCACAAATTAGCTATACAGATAACTATTGAATTAAAATTGCATATTTATTTGTCAATACAATCTTATATTATGGAGTATAAGAATCCCATGAATAATATAATTATTGCATGATAATGGTTATAAAATTTATGATTTATGGATTGTTATTATAGGAATATTTGAATAATAAATACACGAATTTAGTACTTGAGAAGAAGAACAACCAGATTGGTGTCATTCCAAGAAGGGGAAAAAGAATGTGACAACACTATGAGCATATTGTATATGGAACCAAAAGGAGACTACCAATGACAACCAATATGTATATTGGAAAAGAATATAATGGTGTTGAAAATAAAATTCTAATGGATACAATACAACTTGAAGAAGCAACTTGCAAGCTCGAGGATACATGTGGAAGGAATACTTGCATTGGTTTAACATTTTTATGTAAGAAAAATTTATTGTGTATAATGTTGACGGGCAATAAGGGTGGCACAAAATATAGGGGAAGGGAATATAATACCCTTAGTTGATACCCCAGGATAGAAATGAACAATGTGTACATGATGAAAGGACAAGAGCCTAGCAATGTAGTATGTAAATTTATAATAATAATGCATCACTGGTTGTATATAGAGAAGGAAAAATTACACGGGGAGCTATGATTCCATAGTAGAGGAGTGTAAAGGGGATTAGAGGGATCAAGAGGAATAATATTAATTTAATCCTAAGCCTATGTTCTTTACCTTAAATTATGCTAGGTCATATGAACCTTGGGATGAGTTCCCAAGGTAGATATGCAAGCTTCTTAGGAAGCCATTTGGTGCATTAATAACATGAAAATATAATTCATGCATTTTGGTTATGCAAGGGAGGTTTTTCATTCTTCCCTCATGAAAGTTACTATTGAGAGCCCATGTTATTATTACATAATTTGCATTGGAATTATGGGAAAAATAACGCCATGGAAGTATGAATAATTATGGTAGTGATAAAATATGGAAATTTCTACCATGTTCAAGGGACATTGTGGACATTGAGTAACTCTAGTAAAACTAATAATTCGTTGAGTACACAAGAGAAAGATTTCATAGTCAACTTTTATTGGAAGTTTGGATATAAGTGAGATATGCTAATGGATTGCATGACAGAGAACAAGATCTCATTCCCTGGGTTATGTAGGTTGAAGGGAAAGGAGAGCTAGTGGATTTGAATTGTTGTGGGAGTTGGTAGATTATGAAATATGGGAAACCAGCTTGTGTAAGAGTATAGAGCTAGCCATAGGTGTTTCATTGTTATAAAATCGTAGCCTTAGCTTAGGGGTGGCCTTGTTATAGAAAGATGATCGGTAATAGTGATCCCATTTTTAGTGGAATGACCATTGTCTATAGCTAGTTTCATGTTTATTTCTAGAATATAAGTATGTATGATTACATTATACTAATGTTGTTAATGCTTTGAATGAAATGTTATTTTTTTGGTTTCTATGAGTATTCTTCATTATGTATGATATATTGATTAAAATAATAATATCACAATGAGGAAACTTATGGTATTAGAGTTATGTAATGTGAATCTTGGCCTAGCTAGAGGGTTGGGCATGAGACAAAAATGTACCAAAGTTAAATGTAAGGTTCATGGTAGGAAAATTCAAAGTACCCCACTACCCCAACAATGCCAAAGCGTGATTGAGTATGTTACATACGTGTTTCATGTATAAAAAAATTAGAAACAACCACATCTTATTTTTTCTCCATATTTTTTCTTCAAAAAGGGGAGGAGTAGGAACAAGTTTTCAAGAGCATCTAAGTGGGTTAAGGCTAGTTGTAAAGGAGATTCCAACATATATATAATTTGCTAATTTCTTCTTATAAAAATAGAAGTAAATAGTTATGTAAATATCACCTCATGATTAGCCTCAAACTATGTGCACCAACCTGATGACAGGCTATACAATACTACCCCACTAGTCCAAGGGGTGGTTTGCTTGGTGTCCTCTCATTACTATTGATAGGGTATGTTGAAGTCAAACTTTTATTTGGTTGTAGAAACAACACACATACTTTCACCATTAAACCTCTATAACATTTAAAAAACCAAATTCTAATTACACTTACATAACTTGAAATCTTTAGGTATGTACATCTTAATGATATATATATGGGCATCCTAGTTTCCCTACCCATGTGGCCTTCAACATTCTCTATAATCTACAACTAGGAATGCCAATAATACAATGAATATACACCCTCAATAATAATACACTTTACAAAATTGATTATTATCAAAACTTTATCCATATTATTTATATTAATTATCTTCTAAACTAGTTAGGAAACACACATTTATAATGACAGTAAACTAGTTATGAAATGCATATTTATATTCACTAACATGTATTGAAATTGAAAATATTTTGTATATGATGCACATTACTAACAAATATGGACCCTAAATCTCACCGCCATCCAGTAAACCATGAATTCGATATCTTAGAACATAACATTAACAACCAAGGAGTCTCTACAAATGGTTATTCATGGCCTTACGCGTAACCAATGTCAATAAATTTTTACATAATGGATCCTCTCAAAATATAATAAATCCGAAATCGAAATCAAAATCAAAAGGTTATCCATAAAATGCACAGCTGAAAATTTGTCGAATTAAAAACCAAAAATCAGGAAAGAATTTAGTGTTGGGAATTTTTTCTGGTAAAATTCCAAAAAACAAAATAAACTGCACACAGAGTTAATGGTCTATTTTTCCACAAGATCTTAGCACAGGGAAGCAAAAAAAAATTCTGAGAAGAGATTATTACACACACCCACAAAATCTTTGTATTCATTAATAAAAGACTGATACAAACTTCATCCTCTTAATAGAGGGATTCACCAAGAACTTAAAAATTACTCTGTCTCCTTTTGAAAAGATTTACACTACTGTGTAAATTTCTCATTTAGATTTACTGCTGTAAATGAAATTCTTACATTTACTGCTGTAAAATAAAACTCTTACATATCCCCTGCTACATTCTTTACATTACTTTTTCAATCAACAAAAATACATATGCGCTGCTGCATATATTTTTTCCCTCACTCTGTTATGTTATTTTTGTTTCGCATCGCTGTGCGTTTCAATACCAAAAAAAATGAGCAACAAAACATTACAATACATATGTCTTACTTGTGTCATAAAACCAAAAACTACACCCGTGGATAAAAAACTAATTAAATTAAAAACTTTACCAAAACTTACCAACCCATAGTAAATTTCATTTACTGTTTTACTGACAAAAACGGCTATCAAAAAATGAAACTTTTACTCCACGTCAAATTTATTTTGCAGGCCTATACTTCAACGATTGAAATATGCGATTTGTGATTTGCGATTTGATCGCATCGCGAAATCGCATTTGGCGGAAGAGAAAAATGAGGCATTAACATTTGGGTGTGATCTGCGATATGCGATCGCATCGCATCGCAACATCGCAATCGCAGAAATCAAGTAAATAAACAGAGGCTCCAAGCATATATGCGATTTGCAATCTGCGATCTCATCGCATCGCAAGGTAAAATAATGCTGCAGTTGAAATTATTATTTCAACACTCCCCTTTAATTTCAACTGTTGGGTTATCAGTCATTCCCAGACGTTTTCTCAAAAACTCAAAATTTTTTTGTCCCAAAGGCTTAGTTAAAATATCCGCAACCTGCTCTTGAGTGCTGCAATGTTGTAAAATGATTTCTTCATTGTTCACCAATTCTCTGATGTAATGGAACTTTGTATCAATGTGTTTCGTTCATTTGTGAAACACAGAATTCTTGGACAAGGAAATAGCTGAGCTATTGTCACAAAAATAACCGTTGCATTTGCTTGCTCTTGGCATAGGGTCCTTAGCATCCTTCTCATCCAAACCGCTTTACACACTGCTGCTGTAGCTACTACATATTCTGCCTTTATTGTAGACAATGCTACAATAGGCTACTTTTTAGGAGCCCATGAAATGACTCCTGAACCCATGTGAAAAACATAACCGGATGTGCTTTTCCGATCATCTACACTTCCAACCCAATCACTATCAATGTAACCTATCAACATGAAACTTTCAGAAGAGGAGTATAAAATACCAAACCCCTTCATTCCATTCACATACCTTAGAATCCTCTTGGCTGCTTGCCAATGAGTCCCTTTTGGCCTCTCCATGAATCTGGAAATTAAACTAACAGCATGCATTATATCTGGCCTTGTTGTAGTCAAGTACATAAGGCTGCCAACTATGCTCTTGTACACGCTAGGATCAAAATCCTTGCTGCTGTCCTCTTTGCTGAGTTTTAATCCCATCACCGTGGGAGTGACTGCTGCCTTGCTGTCCTACATATTAAATCTACCCAACACTTCATTTACATATTTTTCGTGCGAAATAAAAATTCCATTTTCATTTTGATCTACTTCTATTCCTAAGAAGTATCTCAGCAAAACCATATCAGTCATCTCAAATTCTTCTTTCATGACTGATTTGAAATTTTTAATGAGGTAGTCATCATTACCTATAAAAATCACATCATCAACATATAACACAACAATTAGTATTTTACCATCCTTTTTTTTGATGTAGAGTGTGGGCTCTCCCTCACAATTTGCAAATTCATTTTCCAGTAGATAGGAATCTATCCTACTGTACCACGCTCTTAGTGCTTGCTTCAGCCCATAAAGAGCTTTCTTCAATCTGCAGACTTTGTGCTCTTGACCTTTCTTTTCATAGCCTAGAGGTTGTTCTATGTAAACCTCTTCCATTAACACTCCATTTAGGAATGCTGACTTCACATCCATTTGGTAAACTTTCCACTTGTTTTGTGCTGCTATGGACAACACTGCTCTCACGGTTTCCTTTCTTGCAACCGGTGCGAAAGTTTCCTCATAATCTTTCCCATACTGCTGCTTGTATCCCTTGACAACAAGTCTTGCCTTGTGCCTTTCTATCTTGCCTTCAGCATTACTTTTGGTCTTATAGACCCACTTAACTCCAATGGCTTCTTTACCTTTTGGTAGCTCAACCAAATCCCATGTCTTGTTTTTTTCTATGGCATTGATCTCCTCATCGATAGCTTCTATCCATTTCTTATCTTTAATTGCATATTCGAAATGAATAGGGTCATCAACATGACAATACAAAGCAAACAAGGAATTTATTCCTTCATCGTAAATGTCACTCAATTTTCTGAACTTCTTACCTCTTTCATTTGGTGTGCAAGTGCTTGAAGAAGCACTTGAATTTTCTCCTTATGGTGTGCTTGAAGAAGCACTCTCATTTCTCCTCAAGGGTGTCGCTTGCTGCCCTTGTGTTGGCACTGCTGATTGGGGATGCATTTCATCCATCTCCTCCTGATCTTCATCATGAGACAAACAATTCTTAACATTTACTGTTTTCTCTATGCTTCCATCCCAAGCTTCATCCTCAATGAATTGAACATCTCTGCTCACAAAAAACTTCTTGGTAGATGGGATATACAACCTGTAAGCTTTGGATTCCTCACTATATCCAATGAAAATACATTTCTCCCCTTTGCTGTCCAACTTCTTTCTTAGCTGATCTGGAATGTGTGCATAAGCCACACATCCAAAAACTTTCATGTGGGTGACTCCTTGATTTCTCCCACTCCATGCTTCTTCCGACACTTTGTTCATTACTACTTTTGTAGGATACCTGTTCAAAATATATGCGGCACAATTTACAGCTTCAACCCAATACTCATTTGGAAAATGCTTTGCCTTTAGCATGCTCCTCGCCATATCCATGATGGTCCTATTCTTTCTTTCAGCAACGCCATTTTGCTGCGGGGTGTACCTAGCTGTAAATTGCTTGTGAATTCCATTTTATCTACAAAACCGTAGGTATTCCTTGGAGATATACTCACCTCCTCCATCAGTTCTCAAAACTTTGATGCGCAGCCCACTTTGATTTTCCACAAGTACTTTGAAATTGCGAAAATTTTCAAACACTTCACTTTTGTTCTTCAGGAAATAAACCCAAGTTTTTCTAGCAAAATCATCTATGAATGTTAGAAAATATTGGCTGCCTGCTAGTGATGGAGTTTGCATCAGTCCACATAAGTCTGAGTGGACAATATCTAAGGGTGATTTTTCCCTTATGCTTTTCCCTGATGAAAAACTTTCTCTGTGTTGTTTTCCCAATATACAACCTTCACAAAGGCTGTCCGGTTTCTCTATTAATGGTAATCCTCTTACCATTCCTTTTCTGCTCAGCATGTTAAGACCTCCAAATTTGAGATGTACAAATCTCAAATGCCACAACCAATTTTCATCCTTTGGTACGCTTTGGAAAGCCTCTTGGGTAACTGCTGCAATTACTTCTTTATTTTTCAAATCTGCCCTTATTCTGAGAGGGAACATCCTGTTCGTCGTCATCTTCACTTCATCAATACATCGTTTGTTGGGTGCTCTATCCATGATGGTGCATACATAATTCACAAAGAAAACATTGTACCCCTTTTGAACAAGCTGCCCAATGCTTAAGAGGTTACATTTCATTCCAGGAACATAATAGACATCTGCTATGGTTTTCATTTCACCTTTCTTTGTAAATATTTTCACTTCTCCTCCTCCCATAATAGAAATTTTACTATCAGTCCCAAGTGTGACTTGTGACTTCACACTCTGATCTAAAGTAGAAAACAGGGCTATGTTTCCTGTCATATGGTTGCTGCAACCGGAGTCTAAAAACCATATATCATCACTATTTGTTTTAGCCATATTACAAGCTAACAATACATTATCTTGGTTGATATTTTCTCTAATGATATTTTCACTAGATCTATTGTTCATATCATGTTGTTTCTTCCTACATTGATTGGCATAGTGCCCATATTTTTTACAATAATAGCATTCGACATTGGATTTTTCATACCTTTGTCCTTGAGCATGATGTTGTCCACTTTGTTGGCTGCTGCCTTGGCCTTGGTTTTGATTTGTATTGCTGCCTCTTCCTTGAGCATTTGCTAGACTTTTCCTTCCACCTCTGTTTTGGATTCTACCTCTTCCTCTCTTATTTCCTCTGCCTTGACCTCTTCCTCTTCCAAAGGACATCTAGGTCTTGAAGGCTTGCTCTAGAGATGAGTTTTCATTTCTACTCAACCTCTGTTCATGTGTTATCAGTGATGCATGAAGTTCATCAATTGAAAAGTTTGAGAGATCCTTTGTCTCTTATATGTTGGTGACATTCATATCAAACTTTGAGGGTAGGACCCTCAATAGTTTCTCCACAATCCTCCTTTCTTCAAGAATTTCTCCATGAGACCTTATCTGTGTGACCAGACCAATCACATGTGTAAAGAATGAGTCAATATTGTCTGACTCCTTCATGCATAGATTCTCAAAATCTCTCCTCAGCAACTGTAGTTTTGTTGTCTTCACTTTCTTCATGCCTTGATAGGCTGCCTTGAGAGTTTGCCATGCTTCTTTGGATGTCTTGGCTGCTGCTATCCTTGGAAACACACTCTCATGCACTGCTTGATACAGAAATACGAGAGCTTTGGAATCCTTCTTCCTATTTCTCTTCAACAAATCTTTCTCTGCCTAAGTTAATCTGTTAAACTCATTTTCATCTGCTGGTTCTTCAAGCCCATCTTGAACTAATTCCCATAAATCTTGTGAGGCAAATAGGGCTCTCATGGTTATTGCCCAGTAGTCATAGTTTTTTCCATTAAACTGTGGGAGCTGAGTATTAAACATACTCATGCTAGTGCTCGTGCTAGTGCTAGCCATTCTTGCACTCCTTAACTATGCCTTAAAATGCTTGACTGTGTATTAAAATAACTCACTGTCTTCAACAGCAACACAAAAAAAACTTTGAGAAATACCTGAAACCTTTCTTGACTGAGCCTTCACTCTGCTAGAGAAGCTGCTGCAGTAAGAAACCTTCCTTTAGCTTCTTTGACACAATCAAAGAGCCTGGACAACTCTGATACAACTGTTGAGAATTTTTTGTGGTAAAATTCCAAAAAACAAAATAAACTGCACACAGAGACAATGCTATGTTTTTCCACAAGATCTTAGCACAGGGAAGGAAAAAAATTTTCTGAGAACAGAGTATTACACACACCCACAAAAGCTTTGTATTCATTAATAAAAGACTGATACAAACTTCATCCTCTTAACAGAGGGATTCACCAAGAACTTAAAAGTTACTCTGTCTCCTTTCTAAAAGATTTATACTGCTCTGTGTAAATTTCTCATTTACATTTACTACTGTAAATGAAATTCTTACATTTACTGTTGTAAAAATAAAACTCTTACATATCCCCTGCTACATTCTTTACATTACTTTTTCAATCAACAAAAATACATATGCGCTGCTGCATATATTTTTTCCCTCACTATGCTCTGTTCTTTTTGTTTCGCACTGCTGTGCGTTTCAATACCAAAAAAAATGAACAACAAAACATTACAATACATATGTCTTACTTGTGTCATAAAACCAAAAACTACACCTGTGGAAAAAAAACTAATAAAATTAAAAACTTTACCAAAAATTACCAACCCATAGTATATTTCATTTACTGTTTTACTGACAAAAACGACAGTCAAAAAATGAAACTTTTACTCCACGTCAAATTCATTTTGCAGGCCTGTACTTCAACCATTGAAATATGTGATTTGCGATTTGATCACATCGGGAAATCGCATTCGGCGGAAGAGAAAAATGAGGCATTAAGATTTGGGTGCAATCTGCGATATGCGATCGGATCACATCGCAACATCGCAATCGCAGAAATCAAGTGAACAAATGGAGGCTCCAAGCATATATGCGATTTGCGATCTGTGATCTCATCGCATCGCAACGTAAAATAATGCTGCAGTTGAAATTATTATTTCAACATTTAGGAAGCATAAACCACATTTCAAACATTCCTATGGGTTTTGATTACCATTTCAAATAATTTCAATACGATCAAAGGATGGTGATAGAGATTGAGTCACAGTTCTAATTTCCCCCTAGAAAATCTAGATTTTAACCCTGGTTGTTTTAATGGGCATTTTTATTTTTATGTGGATGGTAGATTTTAAAAATATCTTAGAATTTCATTAAAAAAATTCAATTTTTTTCTAATTATCAGATTCTAAAATATTCTTAAAATTCACTTCTAAGATCAAAAATCTCAACCTTAACCTCGACACTTAACGGAATAAAATTCAATGGCAAACGGATTTAACACATTGATTGCAATTACAGGAGTTGTGACTTTCCAGAACACATCCCAATCGCAGACATATTTATTACCCACTTTGCAGAGTGGCCCAATTCCTAGTTATAGGGAAGTATAAGCTCAATCACCATTAATTTGTAGCAACTACTATCAATAACAACAAACAGGTAGACTGGCGTTTATGGGAATAATGATTCACTAACATAAAATAATATTATTATTATATAATTTTTAAGGAAATTGATACAGTTTTTTAATATGTAGTATAAAATTTCACAACTAAACCGTTTTTTAATGGACTATTACAATTTAAATAGACATATATACTCTATTATTTTGGATTTGAATCCCAAAACTACATACTTTTAATTATTGAACTTATTCAAATTTAATAAAATCAAATTAATGTAATTCCAATTCTTAGTTATCCCATTGAAAATGTCGTAGTCTAATCGACATTGTTTTTGGCCAGAAACTACTAGAAACTCCACAATATTTTGATAGAATCTGATTTTTTTTTAAATCTTTGGTTATTGTCGTCAAGTTTCTAGGTGTTCTAGGGTTTTGGATGGTGTTGAATCTATTTTCATCATGAAAAACAGATTCAAGTACTCTAATTGTCAAATTAAACAAAAAAAAAAGGACAAGATTCCTGCGATTTTTTACCATAAAATAAAAATTGATACCTTAGTAGACAACACCATTAAAAATATACATATACATATCAAATCAAAAAATACAACTAATACAATATATCACCATCACATGTTACTGCAGTAATTCACAGAACTTAGTTGTGCATTAAAAATATATACCTATATGTATCAAACATTTTGGCAGAGAAGTATCCCACTTAGTGTTCAAAATTGAACACGTCAGAGCCCTTCAAAGGGCCTTTGAAATGTCACAGAAGTAGGGAGAAAAATTACCAGTCAAAAGAAATTTAAAATTTGCATTTTGCAAGTTTAAAAAAAATTGAAATAATATTTTAAAATGTTTTAAGAAGGGAAATCCGCGGAGACTCCTATCCTAGACATGTCTCCGACTCACCAAGTCACCACAGTGGTTACCCCTCTTCTATTTTTCATTCGTTGAGAAAGAGCAGTCTCTAAACCTGCCCCTTACATTTCCCTTTGGATGTCACACGCAAAAGGGGTTTCATATTATGGTTGCATGTCTTATATATCGTTAAACCTTGTACTGCCAAGTTAGTGTTGCTTCAAGAAGATGACATTGTGGTGATCAGAGATTTCTCGGAGTAGGTGAATGTAGCACAAATATTAAGAGTAAGTCCTAGATTTTTCATCTGCCATGCTAATTCAAAGCGTTTCGATGAGCATGTTTCTCTGCTTTCTATAGAGCATGAACTGCAGATGGAGCACCTCTATTTTATGTTTCATGGAGCCAAACTACAGAATCCTCTGACAACCTCTAATATGGCTGCCCTGGCCATAAAAACTAGCGATGTCATGGATTGAAGGCACAACTGCTCCCAAACTTATAGATTTATATTTTTTCTTTGGAGCGCTGAAGTTGGAGATGAATGTAGAGATGAGCAACCAGAATGGAAAAATGAGGAACACGTTGATAAATTCGAGAGGGGAAATGGGCATGATGGACTTCGTCCCTGCGACACCAGCATGGGAATGATGAGAAGGAATCTGAGAACTATTGAGGAGGCGACCTTCGGCTATTGACACAACTTCACTTTTCAACTCCTGGTCAGTAAACCTTATCCTCTGCAGATGCTCCTGCTTAGAATCAAGTTTGAAATTAGATTTCCCTCCAAACTCAGTCCTGAGTAGCAGGTTGGAATCAAGAGAACTGTGGGAGGCTATACTTAACATTGTTGTTTCAAGTTGTGCCTCTTTTATTGTAGACACTTAACAAGATTGAAATAGATATAACAAAAATAATTGATTGTAGTTGTGAGTTCTTCCACCAAATTGTAAAAGTTACCATTTATATATCTTCTCAGTGAGCTAAAATAACTGGCCAAAGTTATATCTACCTTTTTGATTGAGTCCTACCGTCTATCGAATGCATTCATTTTCTGTGTTGATTTTGTACAACTTACTGTATTGCCAAGTTTTTTTGCCAATTTTTGGCCTTGGATTTGTTAGCATGTCCATATAATAGATCATAACTACCACTATATTGCAAATTATGACATTGCTTGTACCTGCAAATTATACGAATTCTTATGAAACTTCCTTATTTTTTAACTTCACTAAAGTAGCAATGATGTAAGAAATTCCAACCTGATGATATGATTTACATTTTTTACACTTAACACCAAGACAATACAAACATCCAAAGCCTTTTGTACGATTTTGAATATATCTAACCACGTCTCAACAAAATTTCTTCAGACATGAAGGAAAAATGAATAGATATTTTTAAGTTGTCTTAATGTTGCCATTTCTTTGGCAAAATGCATATTGAATCTTCAAATGCCACATCTATTTTACTCATCATTGGAAAACTACCAAAGGCACTCTTTCAATCCAATGTGGCATGTTTGTAATTACAAATCTCATTGACCGTAATTTGATCATCCATCGACAACATTGCCTTTTACTATTTGGATAACATTGTATTTCTTACATATATGTTCTTCACTACTCGTATCAATTTAATAGCAATTTCCCATACCACATCAAATCACTCTTGGGACAATGGCATTTGTATTGTGAAATCATCTTATTGAGGCTCTTCTGCCCCATGTTTTCAGAGTTTAATCTTCAACTGCATGTTGAGATGTAAAGTTTTTCTTTCATCTCAAACTAATTCGTTTTTGGATGTTCTTACACCAACCTCTACTTAATATAACAGTAATTCAAGGAAAAAGACATAAAATATAACATTTACTAAACATAAATGTTATGAACACAGTTGGCCCGTTTGAAATTCACTTGTCAGTTACAATGCGTATAAATTGTATGATGAATATTGGACTTGCAACGATGTTGGAAGGGGCTATTATTCTTGCTAAACTGAGGAATATCTTGCAGCTTGCAACATTGTAAAGCTATCGACAACCAATAGTATGGTCTCTTGGAAGTACAGTTACTAGAATGTTTCTCTTGGACAAGCTTAGACTAATAAAAATTTAATTTTATCTATGAAATGGGTGGTTTCCCCTTACCTTCCAACAATGGAAATGAGGTTGTGAATGAAATTTCAAAGATTTTTTTTTTAGGTTTTCTAACAAGGACCAATCCCCTATCTATTATTTTATATTCCTAGAGTTGCCTGACTCCTCGGAATAATTCATCTCGGCTTTGTTCAATGATTTCCTTTTTGGCAGAAGGCTCACCCCTAAAGATCTAGATCCCCTTTTCCAAAGGAAAACATTGATTCCTAGTTGGGTTCCTCCTAAAATAAAGGGCCTCTTAAAATAAAATTTGCTTACCATCTCAATGCTTTTACCAATTATCCTAATCTCAACCCCATGTATGATATGTGATTAAACAAAGTTCTGTGTGAATTTTTTGGGGAGAAGAAGAATGAGTGTACAGGAACCATGTCTTTGCTTACAACTGATAAAGAGTGATAAATACTAAGTAGATAAGTGGAGGTACCCTTAATTTCCTTAAACATACTTCTATGTCTTGTGAGCTAGCTGGTTACAGGTCTAAGTAATTTGTTTATTTGAAAGCATATGGACTGCCAGATAAATAGAACAAATGCACAATTGCAAGTACAACACACAATTGATCTAATTTGCATTAGTCACATTGGGGAGGGATAAGCTACATAGATGATAGGAGTGAAAGGGAAAACTATATTTAGACACAACTGATTATGTATTGGGTGATTGGCCAAGCCAGTTTAGTAGCTATTACCTAACAAAATGATTATTTAACTACAACATTTCTTGTCTGTTAGTACTTATGTGGATTACCTTTCAACAAGGAGGGATCAATGATCCTCGTCTAATTCTACAGATGGAAGTACTATACTGACATTTTCTTGTTAGTTGGATGATGTAGGAGCATAAGCAGGCGTGAATATTTCTAGTTAGAATTTGAAAATTGTTTCTCAAATGCAGGCAATTTCACAGTTTATTTTATTATATTGATGTATATTCTTAAACAATATCCAACTTGAATTAGAAGTGATAAAATATTGAGAAGCCATAATTCCGAACCACAAAAGATATATTGAAGCTCATCCTAAAATTTTGGCATGGATTATTCAAGATTATGTTGGAATGAGTACATTGCAAGTCATATACGATGTTGCTTTACAATTGTATATAATCCCAAATAAGGTTACAAAATGAAAATGGCCTTATTATGCATTCAAAGAGAAGTTGTTTTATATCTCTTGCCAAAGTCTACCATTTATAGTTCTTGAGAAAGCCTGGAATTGCAATTTGGTAGAGAAAGTTCTCAAAATTTGATCAAGCTACAACCATACCGATAATGGAAGAGATGGAAAAATTGAAATTTTCTCTGAATATAAGTTATATCTTCTTCCAATGATTGAATTATCCTTCCACGCTGTTGGAAGCAATTTTTATGATCCTTGTTTCATGTAAAATGTGCAGTATGTTCCTATAAATATTCTTTGTTGTTCATGTCCATCAATTTGCCAATCAAACAACAAGTGAAGTGTCAACTCAGAAACAAATACTCCAAGATACAAATACTGAAGATTTTGGTGTTTAGTCTTTCATAGTAGGCAAGGGGTAAAACTATTATCATACTATGATCTTTGCTAAAGTACTAGCCTAGATCCATCTTAACTCTGGAGTTTTTTGTGCTCTTATGATATTGAGTATAGTATGAATCGTTGTGGGAATTCATAAAAATTGGAGCTTAACCACTGTGTTGATATTCTTTTAGTTTTTCTAAGGGATTGGGTTTGGCAATGGATAATATGAGGTTGCACGAGATGGAACAAGATTGAAGATTTGCACTAGAATGAGCCTGACTGTTATTTGTTTTGCTATAAATCTGAAGGTTCTTATAGGTTTTCCTAGCCAAATAATATGAGATTTTGTGCAAATGATTATGAGAATTCATGATATTTAAGATGTATCAAAGATTTGAAGATTTGCATTTGATTGTGAATTAGTCTCTAATCAAGTCCTAAATCAATTGAGTTTTAGGTGGTTATGTTCTATATTGAGGAATATCTATATTGATCCAAACATGGGGTTTAATTCATCAGTAGACCACCTTGACAGGCTCCTAGATTCACTTTTGCTTCTTATATTCAACAAATTTCGTGATATTAAGACCTTGGGAAGATGTTGTACAGTTTCAAAGAGGTTCTCTAGTATAGTCCCCCAAGTGAAGACTATGGTAGTTAAGGTGGACTATGTTATATCCAGTGAAGAAACCAACCATAAAAACAATGGTAAAAACTAGGGGATATGGAGCTATTTGATGAGAATCATGATGGGTACTAGGTAGCATTGTTAGGCCATGGTAGACATTGCAACATGTTCTGGGGCCAAATAAATCCATGGTTGCAGAGGTTTCCCATCATTCTCGCGGTGAGGTTTTAAAGAATTTCAAGGAAGTGTAGAATCTAAGGATTGAATTGCCTAGTGGGGAACTCAGAAATGATCAATCAACACACCCTTTGATTTTCAAAACTTTCACCATATATGGGAAGATTCTAGGGAACTCAGAAATGATCAATCAATTGGAATGGTCAACTAGAATGTATGCCCTTCTAAATGAAATTAAGACCCGCCCTTCAATTTTGATCACTAATCCTATTAATACAATATATTACCGTTTCAGAATTGACATGGTAATTATGCTCCCATAGTTAAGTGGGGAGGTTGGGACTACCAATCTTGTAATCTAATTTTAGATAAAACTATATATATGTGAAAGCTGCTCCAAACAAACATTTATGCAAATAAGTATCCCACTATAGAATATATCACCGTCCGGAGTTACCGCAGTAATTCTCGGATCTTAAACAGTCATTCAAATTATATATATCAAACGTTTATGCAAAGTCGAGGTATCCCACTAATACAATATATTACCATCCGGACTTACGGAGTAATTCGCGGATCTCAACTACGTCATTGAAAAAATACATTTAGACCCAGCAATTTTATAAACTAGCAATGCTAATCTGCAATCTGTACATCCCCAGTAAAATATTCATATTCTCCGAGAGTGATACTCTATTCACTTTGATTCCGCTGGGTATAAACAAATTTTGATTTCAATAACGAGGCGAGGTAAGGTATTTTGGGAAAAACAATTCCCGACTTAAAAAAAAAAGTCATGAACACTATTTTAAAAAGAAAATTTTCAGACTTTTCTGATATCTGACGCTAAAATCAAGTGGAATAGAAATGAGATCTGATCTGCTTTATTTGATTGTTGGGCCGAGATAAGTCCCCATATATTTACGTCAGCTTTGTGGACGAGCTGCTTTTTCTTTGAAGTGGACTACACAGTCATTTTTCTTCCACTGGCAGCAGTACCCACCTCATTGTGCGGAAATTATTTAGACGTAAGCAGGTATAGATGGAAAGTAGGCAGCACATGCTGCACACGTTCAAGCAAACGGTGGTTGCGTTCTTGTCGTGCGAGGGGGCCATCTGCACATGGGGTTCTAGAATTTTGCGATGATGAAAATTCTAAAACAGGTTTAGAGTTTTTGATCATAACACCCCTGTAAAGTAATCTGCACATGGGGTTCTAGAATTTTGAGATGATGAAAATTCTAAAACAGTCTAGAGTTTTTTAACATAACACCCTTGTAAAGTGTGATGGGTGACACTTGAGCTTATACTTTCGGTGCATCATGAACGGTGGTTTCCACTTTAGTCGATTGACTCGGGCCCAAGTGAGTTTTAACCCGTGAACGGGTTGGATGGGAAGGTTGGATTCCAGTAATTTCTCCACGGGGTTGTATCGTGGGGAAGGGGTTGTGGTACGAGAATCATTGATATAATTGACATAGTTTTTTAATTTTTTTTGTTCAGTAGTTATGTTGATTAATGTATGAAAGGTGGAAAAAAAGTATTTAGATGGATAGATGTATGAAAGGTAGAAAATGAAGTTGAATGGTTTGTATGGGTAACTTTATTTATTTATGTAGTTGTGCTAGTTAACTATTCATGTGAGTGGTGAGAATTAGTTGACCATGGTTGACTATGGTGAAATATGGAAGTTATGGTTGATGAGGGTTGATCATGGTTGACTATCGTTAACTATGGTGGATGATAATTGAGGATAGTTAGTGACGGTTTACATGGTTAACAAGGTTCATGAGGATTAACCATGGTTGACTAAAGGTAGATGAATATTGACCATTCATAACCATGGGTGAATATGGGTGAGAAGAGTTGACCATGATTGACTATGATTAAATATGGTTGACCATTATAACCATGGTTTACCACTGTTGAACTAGTTTGACCATGGTTGAACTTGTTGTCATGGTTTGACCATAGATAAGTTTGTTTGAGCATGATTAGCTATGCTATAACATGGATGACTATGGGTGAACATAGTTGACCATGGTTGTCAACATTTAATGAAAGATAATATGGTTTATCATGTTGATTATGGTTGACCATTTTGACCATAGATGACCATGGAGACCATAGTTGGCCATTGTTGACTATGGTTAAACCATGGTTGATTATGTTTGCCTTTGATCGACTATGATTGACTATGATTAGATGGTTGATGAGGGTTGACCATGATTTTTTAGGGTAAAACATGGTTGACTATAATTGAAAATGATTTATCATGGTTGCCTATAGTTGACAATGGTTGATGATGGTGAAGAGTGTCAACCATGGTAGATGATTCTTGATGATGGTTGAACATGATTAACAAGGTTGATAAGGATTGACCATGGTTGACTAAGGTTTAATGAGAATTGATCATGGGAGACAATAGTATACCATGGGTAATAAGGGTTGACCATGGTCGACTATCATTAAATATTATTGACCATCGTAACCATGGCTGACCATTGTCAAGTTGGTTTAAGCATGGTTGATTATGGTTGAACTTCTTAACCATTTTTTACCGTGGTTCACATGTTTGACCATGCATGATCTTGTAAGAGCATAGTTGACTAAATAAGCAATGGTTAACTATGAGTGAACATGGTTGACTATGGTTGATAAATATTAACTATAGATGAATATGACCGAGCATGTTGACCATGCTTGACAGAGTGGTTGACTGTAGATGTCCATTGAGGACAATGGTGGTCAAAGTTTACCATTGTTAAGTTGGTTCAACCATGTTTGAATATGGTCAACTATGGTTGACTATGGTTGAAAATGATTGACCAAGTTGCAAACAGTTAACTATAAAGGAATATGATTGACCATGTTGAGGATTATTCACCATGGTAAACCATGTTGCCTGTGGTTGACTATAGATAACAATGTAAACCATGGTTGAGCATAGTTTACCCATATTTCACTTAGGCTGGCTATGTTGGACATGGTTGACAATAACTATGTAAGGTTTTGACCATGTTCAACGTGGTTGACCATGGTTTACTATATTGTCTATATCAACCACATTAAAAGTGGTTGATATATGTTGATCATACAAGTTTTCCCATTCATGAACATGTTAGACCATGAAGACTAAATATGACCATGTTTGACCATGGTTAACTATGGCTAACCATTGTGGCATCTTAACCATGTTTGACCATTACAACATTGTGATGTTGTGACCATGTTTGACTAGGTTGATTATGGTTAACCATGTTGTTTATGCTCTTTATGTTGCCTATGCTTGGCTATGGTTAACTATGTTGAATGTGTTGACTATGATTGACTACATTGATTATGGTTGACCATGTTGACCATTGTTACCATGTTTGACCATGGTAACATTAAGATATTGTTACCATGTTTGATCATGTTGACCATGTTTTGAACATGTTTGGTTATGATGACTATGACCATGTTTGGCCATGGTTGACTATGGGTGACCATTATAACAACATCACATTGTGACACTGAGATATAGACGACACATTATAGTATCATTTTTTTATTCTTCACATTATGATGTTGATTTTTTTCATTGCATTGCAATGTAGATTTTGTTCATCACATTGCATCAAGGATTATTGTAGAAATTATGCTGTCGAATTGTAACTACTCATGAAATTTTAATCGTAATCACAAGACATAATCCTACTCTACTTCTCTGCGGAATTCAATTCAAAATTTAAAACATCAATCACAAACATGCAATGAGAAATCCACACAATATTTTTCCAGGGGAAAACAATATGCTAAAAACCCCTTTTCCTGCTTGCATTAATTTGATGAATAGAGATCTATTACAATTTATTGCTCAATCTGAGCTCAACCTATAAGTGAATAACCCATATCTCTGCTCACTGAGAAGCTCTGACCCAGACTTAGTCAATTTCTACCTTTGCTTGAGCCACTATTTCCTTGCGCAATTCCTAAGGAAATTAGCTCCCTATTTCCTCCAAAATTATTGTGCAATTCCCAAGGTTCATCATGTAACTGCATGCAACAAATATACACTCAAGACTAGTCTACAATTGATGGTACACTACCTTGGAATCTCCACTGCATCTGAGAAACTTGAATTCTATGCATGCACTAGCTATTTTGGGCTGATTGATCAGCTGACTAGATGATCACTGAGTTAGAATGAAGTCTCACTGCAAAACTGACCTTCCACTAGTTCCTCTAATAGTCAGAACCAGGTTAACTGAAAACAACTTCAAATAGCTGACCTTGATTGCTACAAATTAGAAATCATACTTGATTAAATGAACTCTAACTCCTTTAAATCGAATTTACAGACTTAACTGAGTGACAAAAGCCATGCCACACAAGTTAACTACATCCAAGTTGTCTGCTGATGCAGAGATTCAAATTTTCTCAATTTGACCAAGGCAAAATCAAATTGAGACTTTCTTGCTGCATTTTTCCACACTCCTTCTTAGCAAGAAAGGGATTATCAACCAACGCTATCCTGTACCTGTGGAACTCAAACTTCCCTCTTGACAACTCCTTTGTCAAAATGTCAACATCTTGTTCCTTTGTAGGAATGTATTATAGCAACATTATTCATCTCTGCACACAATCCTATAAATGGTGATACTAGATATCTATATGCTTGGATCGATCGTGAAATAGAGGATTCTCAGAGAGCTTGATACAACTCTGATTATCACAATAGATCACATTTGGATCCATTATCTGACCAAATAGTCCCACAAGTATCTTTCTCATCGAGATCACCTCACATGTTGCTTGAATTTGAACCATGTATTCTTCTTCTGTCGAGCTAAGTGCCAAAGATATTTGCCTCCTGCTATAATAGGAAACCGATGCAAACCCAACAATAAAAATTCCACATGATGTACTCTTTCGATCTTATGGACTCCCTACTCAATTTGCATCTGTAAAGGCACACAACTTCACTCCCTCTGTTTGTTTCTACCATATTCTAAACTGGGTAGTGCCTCTGAGGTAATGTAAAACATGCTTAGCTTCCTTCCAAAATAATTTGGTTGGCCTAACCATAACCTGGCTTAGGTGGTTGACTTCATAGCACATGTTTGGTTGTGTGTTCACAAGATACATCAGCAAACCCATAAGAAACATTAGTGAACCTCTTCACTTGAAGTGGAAGTCTCCTTCCTCCAGTTGGTTACTAGAGTTGTCTCCATCGGTTTACAACTCTCCATGAATAATATTTGAAGTATCTCATTTGCATACTTTCCCTGAGACACAAACAATTCCCCATTGCCTTTCCATACTTCTAACTCGAGGAAGCAGTGCATGAGACCCATGTACTTCATTTCAAATTTCCTTCGAAGGTGCTCCTTGCAACATCTAATAAGCTTCTCATTTCTAGTTAAAATGAAATCATCAACATATAAGACAATAATAAACAATTTACCTTTTACTAAGATGTAATAGAGGTTTTCATCTGCTTCACTTTTGGTGAAGCCCAAACGAGTGAGATAGTTGTCAATTCTGGTGTACCAAGCATGAGGTGTTTGTTTGAGACCATATGATGCTTACTTTTATTTGCACATGTGAGACTCTCGAAAAAATGTGTCAAAACCTTCTTATTGCTCAATGTACACCTCCTCCTCAATAACCCCATTGACAAATGTGGTTTTTACATCCATTTGTTGGACCTTCTACCCTATTTGTGTAGCAAGAGAAAGATTTATCTAATTGATGAATACCTTTCTATAGGGGAGAAGGCCTCCTCATAGTCATTTCCCTCAACTTGAGAGAGTCCTTTGGCCATAAATCTGGCCTTAAATTTCTCTATGTTTCCATCTATTGCATGCTTAACCTTGAAGATCCATCTTGAACCCACAATTGATTTATCTGTCAGTCTTAGGACCACTTCCAAAATGCTGTTATTTACAATGGATTCATATTCCTCCACCATTGCATCAAGCCATACATGTTGCTCAATTGCTTCATCAAAAGAGGATGGCTCGGTCTTTACTAGCTCAGTCATTAGAGCCATGTAGCCAGTTTACCTCTCAGGTGACATCCTCTACCTACGCAAATTTGAAGTAGCTCCCACATTCTCCCTCGCATCCTACACAAGTCTATAATATTCCCTGGTTATTTTCCTTCCTTCTCTAGATGATTATGCTTGAGTGGATGTTTCCACTCTCTTCTCCTCAATTTGTGGCTACTCCACAACTTCCCAAGGTTCCTCCTTTGGAGCTAAAAGCTGTTATTTTGGTGGGATCTGAAGGTCCCTCTCAAGAGAGATTTGCATCACTTTCTCTGATCTAGATTTAAAATGGAACACAAAAAATTATAGAGATAACCATAAACATAGAGATGTAGTGGAAATAATACTTCATTTCATTAATGTAAAATACTGAAATATGCTTACAAACAAAATTGGAAATAAACTAGCTAGGGCGATGGTAGCTTACCTTTGAGAAGATATGTGGAGGCTACATGCCTCTCAACTATGTTACAATGAGGCTCAAAGGCCTATTTATTGTTCACAAATAATGGAAAAATCTAAGCATCCAAAAAACCCTAGGAGATGAAATGCCAAACTGTGGGACCTGTTTCAGGTAAATTGGTACATCAACTTCCTAGGGTCATAACTTTGGCATACGATCTCCATTTGACGCGCACAATAGCTCGCTAGAAAGATCTATCTGAGGACTATAACTTTGGGAAGCGAAACACTAGTTGATGACCCATGCTGCTCTTGATTTTCCCAAAAAACGTTATTTAGAGCCTCAAAATGGCTCTGAAAGTTCAACACCCAACAAATTGCTAAAAATAGTAAATTGTGCTACAATTACGGAAATTGAAAAGCTGAAAGAGATAGCTATGGGGGTCCAAGTGGGATAGGTTGGTGGCCACCAACATCCACCTAGATCATTCCTCCCCCTTTAGGAAGCAATGGTCTTCATTGTATTGAGTTCCTCCATCTGCTGAACTTGGTCCCTGGTGAGTTGCTCTGCAATCTCTGTTGTGTACAGTAATGGTGGGAAGTATGGTTGATGATAGTCCACATTGAACACTCGGTGCAAGCAAAGGAATGGGGGAATGTTTTTCTCCAAAGCATTGTTTCCCGCAGCCTTGGTACTAGTGTAAGGACCATGTCGAAGTGTTTTGAGCTTTTGATGGGCTCTCATAAAGCGTTCTTTCGGCCGATACAACCAGACTTTGTTGCCCACTTGAAACTTGTGTGGTACCCCTGTGGGTGAGGAGAAGTTGTTCCTGTCTACTTTCATGATCGTATCCATCTATTACTATTGCTACATGGAGGAGCCCTTTGTGGGGGTCATGGATGTGGTGACGATCTTTCCCTTACTCTCAGAGCGAACCAGATAGAAAATGAATTTCCTAGTCTGGGAGATGAGCTTGCTACCTTTCTTAGCCGTGATCAAAGAGGCAGTGGTAGGTGGGGCTACCTCTGCTACCCTGTATAATGAATTACATAAAGAAATAAGGACAACGCGAGGCCCTGACTCATATACAACGTGTCGCCTCCACAAGTATGGCTGACCTAATAATACATCAAAAACCTCCAGAGGTTCAACATCACACAATACCTCGTCTATGAAGGGTTTAATGTTGTAGGGAAGGTGGCACTGTTGGCGAAATCAGAGGTCTTGTCCTTGGTGAATCCACCCAATATTATACAGCTACGAGTGTGGTGTAGTCGGTAGGCCCAACCGCTTCACGACCTTTGCTGAAATGAGGTTCTTTTGGCTTCCACTGTCAACAATGAATTGCAGTGATGAACCCTTCACCCACATCTATGAGTGGAAAAGATGCTTGCCCTCCTCTCGATCTTTGAGCTCATTCTTTTGGACCTTGGCAGTGGCAATAGTGGCACTAGGCTCCGCATCAATGATCTACTTCCCTTTCCCATTCCCCTTGTCAGGTTCTGACTAAGGGTCGAAACATGCATCTAATTTTGAAGCCTTCAACTTTGACACCAACAACTACTTGGTCCAACACTCACACCATTTTGTTGTGTCCTTCGACTTCATGGTGATTTTCTTGTCTTGTGGCTTCGAGGGGCTGTCTTGGGTCACCCCGCCTTGGCTTTGTCCTTTGGTCCTCGGATTCATAGATCCAAAGTCTCGCTTCTTCTATTTGAACTTTTGCTCGATTTTGACAGCGTATCAGAATGCGAGCGAGGAAATGTTTAGGAACTCCTTCTCTTACTGGATGTATCTTTGTAGGTAGTCGTGGTATTTGAGTACCATATGAAGCTCAGATTATTTGATACCCAACTGTGTGCGAAGGGTATGAAAATTTTTGGTGAACTCTGGCACATCTTCGTCCCTTCCTTGCTTTAGCGTGGTCCACTTTATGTATTTGTCCTCATAGCTTTCGACAGGGTAGTACTACTCCTTGACAGCATCCAAGAATGAATTCCAAGTGGGTGCCACTGAAAATGGTGAGCCTGTACTTTCATCCTTCAGGTCATAGTAGGTTTCCCACCAGTCCTTGATGTGGGGTACTGCTTTGGGAAGAGCGAAAATAACCTTTTTCGAACTGGAAAAATCATGAACCGAAAAATAACCCTCTAGTAGATTTAACCATTTATCAATGGCATCTGTGTCTATCCGAACCTCGAATATGGGGATTTCAAAATCAACTTGTACCTTAAACGGTGTGGTGTTTCTAGAGTAGCTCTTGGAAGTCGACGTGTCGCGCTTGGGTAGCCGCTGAAGGATCTGGGCAAAGTTGTCTATCATCACGTTCCTTTGTCGCTTGAGGGCTTCTTCGAGTAAGATTTTGATAAAATCTCCTACCCCCTCGTCTTTCTTTTCCCCCGCCATGGGAGGCTGTCGGGATTTGCGAGGCTGGTCTTGCAAAGACTCGACTAGTTCAAGCCCTAACTCCTTATATCCTGACCTCGTTGGGGACATGCAAAGAAAAAGAAAGAAAAAGTAGACCGCTCTGATACTACTGATCCAGATTTAGACAGGAATGCAACAAATTATAGAGATAACCATAAACATAGAGATGCAGCAGAAATAATACTTAATTTCATTAATGTAAAATACTGAAATATGCTTACAAACAAAATTGGAAATAAACCAGCTAGGGCGATGTTAGCTTATCTTTGAGAAGAGATGTGGTGGCTACATGCCCCTAAACTGTGTTACAATGAGGATTAAAGGCCTATTTATTATTTACAAACAATGGAAAACTCTAAACATCCAAACACCTAATCCTAGGAGATGAAACGCCAAATTATGGGCCCCGTTTTGGGTAAATTTGTACATCAACTTCCCGGGGTCGTAACTTTGTCATATGATCTCCGTTTGACGTGTAGAATAGCTCATTAGAAAGATCTATCCGAGGAATATAACTTTGCAAAGAACAACATCTATCAACAACCCCATGTTGCTGCCGGATTTCGCAAAAAACATCATTCAGGGCCTCAAGATGGCTCCAGAAGTTCAGGACCCAAAAAACTGCTAAAAATAGTAAATCGTGCTACAACTACATAAACTGTAAAACTAAAAGAGACAGTTGTGGGGGTCCAAGTGGGATAGGTGGGTGGCCATCAACATCCACCTAGATCATTCTCCGCATCAAAATTTATATCCCTTTCAACCACTGTTATTCTGAGCAAAGGTAAGTACACACAGTAGTTTTGAGGAGTTTCTGCATAAATAAAAAATACTCCCAACTCTATTGTTGGATCAATCTTATTCCTTGATTCTTTGGAGACATGGTAGTAAATAGAGGCTCCAAAAATCCTGAAGTGTGACACATCCAACTTTCTCCCCGATAAAGCTTCCTCTAGTGTAATCATACAAAGAATCTAATGAGGCCTTTGGTTCTACAAATATAATTTTGTGTTGCATACCTCAACCCACAAATGCAGAGATAGGCCTTGGTCATGTAATATAGCTCTCGCTGCTCCCACAATTCTCTGGTTCTTCCTATCAGCTACCCCATTTTGCTGTGGGTTGTGGGGTGTTGTCAGCTCTCTTCGAATGCATTATTTCACACAAATTATTTTGAAGTCATTTAAAACATACTCACCTCCAATATCGCTTCTGAGAGGCTTCACCTTCTTGTCAGTTTCTTTCTCAACTAGTGCCTTGAATTATCCAAACTTGGATAATTTCTCATCTTTCTTCCATGTGAAGAAGATCCAACACTTCCTTGAGAAGTCATCAATAAAAATGACAAAATATTTTTGTCTTGTAGTGGAGGTTGTCAAGAAAGGTCCATAGAAATGAGAGTGGATCCTTTCTAAGACTGCATGTACTTTGTTGTCCCGATCATGGAATGTGGATTTTGCATACTTCCCTAAGGTACATCCTTTGAATACATCATGTTTCTCAAGTGTGCCTTTAGGGAGACTAGTGGTTATTTACTACATAATATTCAATGTTCCATGACGCAAGTGGCCAAGTCTTATGTTCCAAAGTTCACCAACATCACGGCTCTGCACTTTCTCCTCCTTACTACTTAATGCAACACAATTTCCCACATCTATCTTATACAAGTTCTTCACACGAACCCCAATTTGCTTCACCTATCCTATGGCTATGTGTCTCAAGAATGTTTTCCCTTTGCTAAAGATCACATCATGACCACGGTCTTCCAAAACTACATTAGAGATGATATTTTTTTTAGGCCTGGAATGATGACATCCTTAAGTCTGAGAGGGGATCTCGACTCCCTTTGAAAGGTGATTGTACCAATTCCGGTTGCATTATACCTTCTTTTTTCCCCTAGCTCGATGTGCATATGGAGATATTTATCCTCTAGGTGACTGCAAAGCTCTCTACACACTGTCATGTGGAACGATGCACCTGAGTCCAAGTATCAGGCACTCCCCATCATTGTGCTACCCATGCATGTGATAAGGGTGAATTCAAGCTCCACCTGTGAGGCCAAAGCTTCACCTACTCCTCCTCCTAAGGTATTCTTGCTCGACTTCTTGCATGGACACTTTGTGGCATAGTGCCCAAATTCATGACAATTGAGGCATTTAATTTTTGACAAATATTTCTTTTTGCCCCTTTGGCTGGATTCTAGTTTGGCTTGAGATTTCTTCCCTTTTATCTTCTCTCCCTTTCCAACCAATGCAACTTTTTCTTCATCCTTGCCCTTGGATGAAGTCCCATCTCTAGTATTCTTCCTTTTCTCCTCTTATACCAAATCAGACCATAAGCATTCCCAATTCAGTAATTTCTCCCTCCCGTTCACCGAGTCTTGGTAGTTATGCTAGTTTTTGGGAAGGCGTAGAAGAGATAGGCTTAATTAGTAATCTTCTACAAAATTAACACCAACCCCACCAAGTTCATCATGAACTTGTGTAAATTTTCTCAAATGCTGCAGGATAGTGTCATTCTTTTGTGTCTTTATATTTCAAAGTTTATCCTTGAGCTCTAGTTTCCTGTGGTCACTGCTATTCTCGAACAATTTTGTCAGTGCTTTCCACATTGTGAAAGGAATTTATTTCCCATGGATATTTGAGACAATGTGGTATCGCACTCCCTCCAAGATTATTCTCATTGCCTTGGCTACATCTTTCTTCCATTATGATAGGTTTGCGCATCAGATGCCTATGGTTTTGCAACATTTGTCTTGACATATTCGAGCAATCCATTATCATCCAACACTGCCTCCATGTGATCCTTCCATGAAATGAATTTCAAGATTCCTTCCAAGGAATAATCTAATCTCAACCTGTTGAAGGTCAGCTTCTTAACTCTGAAGATATCCTAATAGATTGAATTGCAAATTAAATCCTCCTGAGAAGCAAGTTCGAAATTCATGTTCTAATATGAATCCTACTTTGATACCAAGTAGAAATTATGGTGTATAATTGTAACTGCTCATAAAATTTTAATTGAAATCACAAGACACAATCCTACTCTATTGCTCTATGGAATTCAATTCACAATTTAGAACATCAATAAAAAACATGCAATGAGAAATAACACACATGCACACAATAATTTTATAGAGGAAAGCAATCTGCTAAAAAACCCTTTGTCTGCTTGCATTAATTTGATGAATAGAGATGTATTACAATTTCTTGCTCAATCTGAATTCAACCTACAAGTGAATAACCCATCTCTTTTCTCACTGAGAAGGTTTGACCCAAAATTAGTTAATTTCTACCTATGCTTGAGCCCTTATTTCCTTGTGCAATTCCTGAGGAAATTAGGCCACTATTATTTAACAATTTCTTCCAAAATGATTGTACAATTCCCAAGGTTGATCATCTGACTGCATGCAACACTTGTACACTCAAGACTAATCTACGATTAATGTTACATTTCCTTGGAATATTCACCACAACTAGGAAACTCGAATTCTCTGTATGCACTAACTATTTTGGGTTGATTGATTAGTTAACCGCATGATCACTAAGTTATATAGAAGTCTTACTACAAAATTTAACTTCCACTAGTTTGTCCAATAGTTAGAACTACTTTAACTGAAAAAACTTGAAATAACTGATCTTGATTGCTATAAATTAGCAATCAAACATACTTAACTGAACTCTAACTCCTCTATCCTGAATTTACTAAGTTAACTGAGTGAAAAAGATCATGCCACACAATTTAATTGCATCCACGTTGTCTGCTAATGTAAAAATTTGAATTTTCTCAATTTGACAAAGGTAAAATCAAATTCGGGCTTTCTTGCTACATTTTTCAACAATTATATTTCATCACATGCAACATCGATTTTTGTTTGTTACATTGTGACATTACATTTTGTTTGTTAGATTGTGATGCCAAATAATTTTCATCATATTGCCACATTGATATTTACTTGTCACAATGTTATATAAACTTTTTTTTATCACATTGTATTTGTTGTATTTGTTCATCACATTGCAAGTCGAGTTTTGTTAATCACATTACAACATTGAATTTAGTTCATCACATTGCGATGTCAATATTGATTTGTCACATCATGACAAACATTTTTGTTCATTACATTACAATGTTGTTTTTTTCATCACATTGCAATGTTTATTTTTTAGAACATGGTTGAGTTTGATTATTGTTGAGTTAGTTTGAACATGGTTAACATGTGTGAACACAGTTGTGTTGGGAAAAATACTAAGCGGCGGGAGGGGGTGCGCGGGGGGGAAGAGGGTGAATCAATATTTTAAAACTCACTTAAAATTTTCTTTTGATATTCATATTTCTATACAAACTACACTGAAGTAAACCTGCATATGTATGTGACTATTATACAAACAACTAGCGTATATCCAATTAATTTATTTTTCATTTAATTCATCATCTTTTTAACCTGAACCAGTGTATCAATACTTTAATAGACATTAATTAAAGAGTAACCATGTGAAGTAAGAACAAAATAAACCATCATACATAAGAAACAAATCAACAAACATGAACACCAAGATTTTTAGGTGGAAACCCAATGTGGGAAAGAAGTCACTGTTGTCATCTTTGTCTTTATCAATTATTATAAATAAAACATCTTACAATCTTGTATTGGCACAAACTCATACCAACACACAGACACCCATATGCAGAAGGATACAACCTTCTCTCATTCTCTGACACGCACTAGAAGGGAGCTCCAACCCCCTAATCTTCTTTACTTACACCCAACGAAAGGGAGCTCAAACTCCTTGATCAGATTTACCAGCTACCACTGAAAGGAAGTTCTGACTTCCTTACTGACGGCTCCAACCCTCAACACCTTTATGGACCATGTTTCATAATTTTCATACTGGATCCACTTGAACCAAAACATCAAATATGTAGGCCATGTTTCATCAAATTTTCGGATTGGACCCACTACCATCATTGAAGCTCAATATCAAATAATAAAACTGAAACCAATCATCATATGAAATCACTTAATCCATGTACCAACTAAGACCCAAATTAATACTAAACAACCAAAGTAGTTAGATCACTGTAAATCCATTCACCAAAATACCAATCCACATAATATTCCTCACAGAAATAAGATTTTGTCACTAAAAACACAGATCAACCACATATTATAATATACACACTATTATAATATGCTTAGCTTCCTTCCAAAATAATTTGGTTGGCCTAACCATAACCTGGCTTAGCTGGTTGACTTCATAGCACATGTTTGGTTGTGTGTTCACAAGATACATCAGTGAACCCACAAAAAACATTAGTGAACCTCTTCACTTGAAGTGGAAGTCGCCTTCCTCCAGTTGGTTACTAGAGGTGTCTCCATGGGTTTACAACTCTCCATGAATAATATTTGTAGTATCTCATTTGCATACTTTCCCTGAGACACAAACAATTCCCCATTGCCTTTCCATACTTCTAACTTGAGGAAGCAGTGCATGAGACCCATGTACTTCATTTCAAATTTCCTTCGAAGGTGCTCCTTGCAAGATCTAATCAGCTTCTCATTTCTAGTTAAAATGAAATCATCAACATATAAGACAATAATAAACAATTTACCTTTTACTAATATGTGATAGAGGTTTTCATCTGCTTCACTTTTGGTGAAGCCCAAACGAGTGAGATAGTTGTCAATTCTGGTGTACCAAGCATGAGCTGTTTGTTTGAGACCATATGATGCTTAATTTTATTTGCACATGTGAGACTCTCGAAAAAATGTGTCAAAACCTTCTTATTGCTCAATGTACACCTCCTCCTCAATAACCCCATTGACAAATGTTGTTTTTACATCCATTTGGTGGATCTTCTACCCTATTTGTGTAGCAAGAGCAAGATTTATCTAATTGATGAATACCTTTCTATAGGGGAGAAGGCCTCCTCATAGTCATTTACCTCAACTTGAGAGAGTCCTTTGGCCATAAATCTGGGCTTAAATTTCTCTATGTTTCCATCTATTGCATGCTTAACCTTGAAGATCCTTCTTGAACCCACAATTGATTTATCTGTCAGTCTTAGGACCACTTCCCAAACGTTGTTATTAACAATGGATTCATATTCCTCCACCATTGCATCAAGCCATACATGTTGCCCAATTTCTTCATCAAAAGAGGATGGCTCGGTCTTTACTAGTTCAGTCATTAGAGCCATGTAGCCAGTTTACCTCTCAGGTGACATCCTCTACCTATGCAAATTTGAAGTAGCTCCCACATTCTCGCTCGCATCCTACACAATTATATAAGATTCCCTGGTTATTTTCCTTCCTTCTCTAGATGATTATGCTTGAGTGGATTTTTCCACTCTCTTCTCCTCAATTTGTGGCTACTCCACAACTTCCCAAGGTTCCTCCTTTAGAGCTAAAAGCTGTTATTTTGGTGGGATCTGAAGGTCCCTCTCAAGAGAGATTTACATCACTTTCTTTGATCTAGATTTAAAATGGAACACAAAAAATTATAGAGATAACCATAAACATAGAGATGTAGTGGAAATAATACTTCATTTCATTAATGTAAAATACTGAAATATGCTTACAAACAAAATTGGAAATAAACTAGCTAGGGCGATGGTAGCTTACCTTTGAGAAGATATGTGGCGGCTACATGCCTCTAAACTATGTTACAATGAGGCTCAAAGGCCTATTTATTGTTTAGAAATAATGGAAAACTATAAGCATCCAAAAACCTAACCCTAGGAGATGAAATGCCAAACTATGGGCCCTGTTTCGGGTAAATTGGTACATCAACTTCCTAGGGTCATAACTTTGGCATACGATCTCCATTTGACGCGCACAATAGCTCTTTAAAAAGATCTATCTGAGGACTATAACTTTGGGAAGAAAAACACTAGTTAATGACCCATGCTACTCTTGATTTGCCCAAAAAACGTCGTTTAGGGCCTCAAAATGGCTCCGAAAGTTTAGCACCCAACAAATTGCTAAAAATAGTAAATTGTGCTACAATTACGGAAACTAAAAAGCTGAAAGAGATAGCTATGGGGGTCCAAGTGGGATAGGTTGGTGGCCACCAACATCCACCTAGATAATTCCTCCCCCTTTAGGAAGCAATGGTCCTCATTGTATTGAGTTCCTCCATCTGTTGAACTTGGTCCCTGGTGAGTTTCTCTGCAATCTCTGTTGTGTCCAGTAATGGTGGGAAGTATGGTTGACGACAGTCCACATTGAACACTCGGTGCAAGCAAAGGAATGGGGGAATGTTTTGCTCCAAAGCATTGTTTCCCGCAGCCTTGGTACTAGTGTAAGGACCATGTCAAAGTGTTCTGAGCTTTTGATGGGCTCTCATAAAGCATTCTTTCGGCCGATACAACCAGACCTTGTTGCCCACCTGAAACTTGTGTGGTACCCCTGTGGGTGAGGAGCAGTTGTTCCTATCTAATTTCATGATCGTATCCATCTGTTACTATTTCTACGTGGAGGAGCGCTTTGCGGGGGTCATGGATGTGGTGACGATCTTTCCCTTACTCTCAAAGCAAACCAGACAGAAAATGAATTTCCTAGTCTAGGAGATGAGCTTGCTACCTTTCTTAGCCGTGATCAAAGAGGCAGTGGTAGGTGGGGCTACCTCTAGTATCCTATATAATGAATTACATAAAGAAATAATGATAGCGCGAGGCCCTGACTCATATACAACGTGTCGCCTCCACAAGTATGGCTGACCTAATAATACATCACAAACATCCAGAGGTTCAACATCACATAATACCTCGTCTATGAAGGGTTTAATGTTGTAGGGAAGGTGGCACTGTTGGCGAAATCAGAGGTCTTGTCCTTGGTGAATCTACCCGATATTATACAGCTACCGGTGTGGTGTAGTCGGTAGGCCCAACCGCTTCACGACCTTTGCTGAAATGAGGTTCTTTTGGCTTCCACTGTCAACAATGAATTGCAGTGATGAACCCTTCACCCACATCTATGAGTGGAAAAGATGCTTGCCCTCCTCTCGATCTTCGAGCTCATTCTTTTGGACCTTGGCAGTGGCAATAGTGGCACTAGGCTCCGCATCAATGATCTACTTCCCTTTCCCATTCCCCTTGTCGGGTTCTGACTCAGGGTCGGAACATGCATCTGATTCTGAAGCCTTCAACTTGGCCACCAACAACTACTTGGTCCAACACTCACACCACTTTATTTTGTCCTTCGATTTCATGGTGATTTTCTTGTCTTGTGGCTTTGAGGGGTTGTCTTGGGTCACCCTGCCTTGGCTTTGTCCTTTGGTCTTCGGATTCATAGATCCAAAGTCTCGCTTCTTCTATTTGAACTTTTGCTCGATTTTGACAGCGTATGAGTATGCGACCGAGGAAATGTTTAGGAACTCCTCTTACTGGATGTATCTTTGTAGGCAGTCATGGTATTTGAGTACCAGATGTAGCTTAGATTATTTGATACCCAACTGTGTGCGAAGGGTATGAAAAGTTTTGGTGAAATCCGGCACATCTTGGTCCCTTCCTTGCTGTAGCGCGGTCCACTTTATGTATTTGTCCTCATAGCTTTCGACAGGGTAGTACTACTCCTTGACAGCATCCAAGAATGAATTCCAAGTGGGTGCCACTGAAAATGGTGAGCCTGTAGTTTCATCCTTCAGGTCGCAGTAGGTTTCCCCCCAGTCCTTGATGTGGGGTACTGCTTTGAGAAGAGCGAAAATAACCTTTTTCGAACTGGAAAAATCATGAACTGAAAAATAACCCTCTAGTAGATTTAACCATTTATCAATGGCATCTGCATCTATCCGACCCTCGAATATGGGGATTTCAAAATCAAATTGTACCTTAAACGGTGTGTTGTTTCCAGAGTAGCTCTTGGAAGTCGACGCGTCGCCCTTGGGTAGCCGCTGAAGGATCTGGGCAAAGTTATCTATCATCACGTTTCTTTGTCGCTTGAGGGCTTCTTCGAGCAAGATTTTGATAGGATCTCCTACCCCCTCGTCTTTCTTTTCCCCTGCCATGGGAGGCTGTTGGGATTTGCGCGACTGGTCTTGCAAAGATTCGACTAGTTCAAGCCCTAACTCCTTATATCCTGACCTCGTTGGGGACATGCAAAGAAAACAAAGAAAAAGTAGACCGCTCTGATACTACTGATCCAGATTTAGACAGGAATGCAACAAATTATAGAGATAACCATAAACATAGAGATGCAGTAGAAATAATACTTCATTTCATTAATGTAAAATACTGAAATATGCTTACAAACAAAATTGGAAATAAACCAGCTAGGGCGATGTTAGCTTATCTCTGAGAAGAGATGTGGTGGCTAGATGCCTCTAAACTGTATCACAATGAGTCTCAAAGGCCTATTTATTGTTTATAAACAATGGAAAACTCTAAACATCGAAAAACCTAACCCTAGGAGATGAAACGCCAAACTATGCCAAACTATGGGCCCCGTTTTGGGTAAATTTGTACATCAACTTCCCGGGGTCGTAACTTTGGCATATGATCTCTGTTTGACGTGCACAATAGCTCATTAGAAAGATCTATCTGAGGACTATAACTTTGAGAAGAACAACATCTATCAACAACCCCATGTTGCTGTCGGATTTCCCAAAGAACATCATTTAGGGCCTCAAGATGGCTCCAGAAGTTCAGGACCCAAAAAACTGCTAAAAATAGCAAATTGTGCTACAACTACATAAACTGTAAAAATAAAAGAGACAGTTGTGGGGTTCCAAGTGGGATAGGTGGGTGGCCATCAAAATCCACCTAGATCATTCTCCTCATCAAAATTTACATCCCTTTCCACCACTGTTATTCTGAGCAAAGGTAAGTACACACAGTAGTTTTGAGGAGTTTCTGCATAAATAAAAAATACTCCCAACTCTATTGTTGGATCAAGCTTATTCCTTGATTCTTTGGAGACATGGTAGTAAATAGAGGCTCCAAAAATCCTGATGTGTGACACATCCGACTTTCTCCCCGATAAAGCTTCCTCTAGTGTAATCAGACGGAGAATCTAATGAGGCCTTTGGTTCTACAAATAAAATGTTGTGTTGGATACCTCAACCCACAAATGCAGAGATAGGCCTTGGTCATGTAATATAGCTCTCGCTGCTCCCACAATTCTCCGGTTCTTCCTATCAGCTACCCCATTTTGCTGTGGGTTGTGGGGTGTTGTCAACTCTCTTCGAATGCATTATTTCACACAAATTATTTTGAAGTCATTTGAAACATACTCACCTCCAATATCGCTTCTGAGAGGCTTCACCTTCTTGTCAGTTTCTTTCTCAACTAGTGCCTTGAATTATCCAAACTTGGATAATGTCTCATATTTCTTCCACGTGAAGAAGATCCAACACTTCCTTGAGAAGTCATCAATAAAAATGACAAAATATTTTTGTCTTGTAGTGGAGGTTGTCAAGAAAGGTCCATAGAAATGAGAGTGGATCCTTTCTAAGACTGCATGTACTTTGTTGTCTCGATCATGGAATGTGGATTTTGCATACTTCCCTAAGGTACATCCTTTGAATACATCATGTTTCTCAAGTGTGCCTTTAGGGACACTAGTGGTTATTTACTACATAATATTCAATGTGCCATGATGCAAGTGGCCAAGTCTTCTGTTCCAAAGTTCACCAACATCGCGGCTCTGCACTTTCTCCTTCTTACTACTTAATGCAACACAATTTCCCACATCTAGCTTATACAAGTTCTTCACACGAACCCCAATTTGCTTCCCCTATTCTATGGCTATGTGTCTCAAGAATGTTTTCCCTTTGCTAAAGATCACATCATGACCACGGTCTTCCAAAACTACATTAGAGATGATATTTTTTTTAGGCCTGGAATGATGACATCCTTGAGTCTGAGAGGGGATCCCAACTCCCTTTGAAAGGTGACTGTACCGATTCCGGTTGCATTACACCTTCTTTCTTCCCCTAGCTCGATGTGCATATGGAGATATTTATCCTCTAGGTGACTACAAAGCTCTCTACACCCTGTCATGTGGAACGATGCACCTGAGTCCAAGTATCAGGAACTCCCCATCATTGTGCTACCCACGCATGTGATAAGGGTGAAGTCAAGCTCCAGCTGTGAGGCCAAAGCTTCACCTACTCCTCCTCCTAAGGTATTCTTGCTCGACTTCTTGCATGGACACTTTGTGGCATAGTGCCCAAATTCATGACAATTGAGGCATTTAATTTTTGACAAATATTTCTTTTTGCCCCTTTGGCTGGGTTCTAGTTTGGTTTGAGATTTCTTCCCTTTTATCTTCTTTCCCTTTCCAAGCAATGAAACTTTTTCTTCATCCTTGCCCTTGGATGAAGTCCCATCTCTAGTATTCTTCCTTGTCTCCTCTTATACCAAATCAGACCATAAGCATTCCCAATTCAGTAATTTCTCCCTCTTGTTCACTGAGTCTTGGTAGTTATGCTAGTTTTTGGGAAGGCGTAGAAAAGATAGGCTTAATTAGTAATCTTCTACAAAATTAACACCAACCCCACCAAGTTCATCATGAACTTGTGTAAATTTGCTCAAATACTGCAGGATAGTGTCATTCTTTTGTGTCTTTATATTTCAAATTTTATCCTTGAGCTGTAGTTTCCTATGGTCACTGTTATTCTCGAACAATTTTGTCAGTGCTATCCACATTGTGAAAGGAATTTATTTCCCATGGATATTTGAGACAATGTGGTATCGCACTCCCTCCAAGATTATTCTCATTGCCTTGGCTACATCTTTCTTCCATTAAGATAGGTTTATGCATCAGATGCCTATGGTTTTGCAACATTTGTCTTGACATATTCGAGTAATCCATTATCATCCAACACTTCCTCCATGTGATCCTTCCATGAAATGAATTTCAAGATTCCTTCCAAGGAATAATCTAATATCAACCTGTTGAATGTCAGCTTCTTAACTCTGAAGATATCCTAATAGATTGAACTACAAATTAAATCCTCCTAAGAAGCAAGTTCGAAATTCATGTTCTAATATGAATCCTACTTTGATACCAAATAGAAATTATGGTGTATAATTGTAACTACTCATAAAATTTTAATTGAAATCACAAGACACAATCCTACTCTATTGCTCTATGGAATTCAATTCACAATTTAGAACATTATTAAAAAACATGCAAAGAGAAATAACACACATGCACACAATAATTTTCTAGGGGAAAGCAATCTGCTAAAAAACCCTTTGTCTGCTTGCAATAATTTGATGAATAGAGATGTATTACAATTTCTTGCTCAATCTGAATTCAACCTACAAGTGAATAACCCATCTCTTTGCTCACTGAGAAGATTTGACCCAAAATTAGTTAATTTCTACCTCTGCTTGAGCCTTTATTTCCTTGTGCAATTCCTGAGGAAATTAGGCCACTATTATTTAACAATTTCTTCCAAAATGATTGCACAATTCCCAAGGTTGATCATCTGACTGCATGCAACACTTGTACACTCAAGACTAATCTACGATTAATGTTACATTGCCTTGGAATAATTACCACAACTAGGAAACTCGAATTCTCTGTATGCACTAACTATTTTGGGTTGATTGATTAGTTAACCGCATGATCACTAAGTTATACTGAAGTCTTACTACACAATTTAACTTCCACTAGTTTTTCCAATAGTTAGAACTAGTTTAACTGAAAACAACTTGAAATAACTGACCTTGATTGCTATAAATTAGCAATCAAACATACTTAAATGAACTCTAACTCCTCTATCTTGAATTTACTAAGTTAACTGAGTGAAAAAGGTCATGTCACACAAGTTAATTGCATCCACGTTGTCTGCTGATGTAAAAATTTGAATTTTCTCAATTTGACGAAGGTAAATTCAAATTCGGGCTTTCTTGCTACATTTTTCAACAATTATATTTCATCACATGCAACATCGATTTTTGTTTGTTACATTGTCACATTACATTTTTTTTGTTAGATTGCGATGCCAAATAATTTTCATCATATTGCCACATTGATATTTACTTGTCACAATGTTATATTTACTTGTCACAATGTTATCACATTGTATTTGTTGTATTTGTTCATCACATTACAAGTCCAGTTTTGTTCATCACATTACAACATTGACTTTTGTTCATCACATTGCGATGTCAATATTGATTTGTCACATCATGACAAACTTTTTGTTCATTACATTACAACATTGTTTTTTTCATCACATTGCAATGTTTATTTTTTAGAACATGGTTGAGTTTGATCATTGTTGAGTTAGTTTGAACATGGTTAACATGCGTGAACACAGTTGTGTTGGGAAAAATACTAAGCGGCGAGAGGTGGTGCGCGGGGGGGAAGAGGGTGAATCAATATTTTAAAACTCACTTAAAATTTTCTTTTGATATTCATATTTCTATACAAACTACACTGAAGTAAACCTGCATATGTATGTGACTATTATACAAACAACTAGCGCATATCCAATTAACTTATTTTTCATTTAATTCATCATCTTTTTAACTTGAACCAATGTATCAATAATTTAATAGACATTAATTAAACGATAACCATGTGAAGTAAGAACAAAATAAACCATCATACATAAGAAACAAATCAACAAATATGAACACCAAGATTTTTAGGTGGAAACCCAATGTGGGAAAGAAGTCACTGTTGTCATCTTTGTCTTTATCAATTATTATAAAAAAAAAATCTTACAATCTTGTATTGGCACAAACTCATACCAACACACAGACACCCATATGCAGAAGGATACAACCTTCTCTCATTCTCTGACACCCACTAAAAGGGAGCTCCAACCCCCTAATCTTCTTTACTGACACCCACCGAAAGGGAGCTCAAACTCCTTGATCAGATTTACCAGCTACCACTGAAAGGAAGTTCCGACTTCCTTACTGAAGGCTCCAACCCTCAACACCTTTATGGACCATGTTTCATAATTTTCATATTGGATCCACTTGAACCAAAACATCAAATATGTAGGCCATGTTTCATCAAATTTTCGGATTGGACCCACTACCCTCATTTAAGCTCAATATCAAATAATAAAACTGAAACCAATCATCATATGAAATCACTTAATCCATGTATCAACTGAGACCCAAATTAATATTAAACAACCAAAGTAGTTAGATCACTGTAAATCCATTCACCAGAATACCAATCCACATAATATTCCTCACAGAAATAAGATTTTGTCACTAAAAACCCAGATCAACCACATATTATAATATACACACTATTGTTCTTAAGTATATCCATGTATATATGCGTTTACCATGAAGAATACTTGCGTACAGATATCAAAACAATGAACCCTTGGACTAAATCACTATCATACTGAAATACTCGCTGAATCACTTACGGAATAAATCATAGATCTCTAAACCACATACAAATAACAACATAATTATTATTCAACAAATCATTCCACAAATAATTCAACCTCAACCATCACTGTTAAACCTAGATCATCATGAAAATATTCACTAAAAGACAACATCAAACACAACAAAACTGATCAAGCTGATCAGACATCATATTCAGAAAAACCCTAACATATGTACACAACCCTTACAAAACACTTCTGCATATGTACACACCTTTCATATTTGATACCCACTTACATATATGTCTATACTGCAGAATCGATACACTACTCCTCTGAGTCCGATCTACGTATGTGCCCACCTTTTCTGCAACAAACCTGCATACAAATATGTAATTATTGACTCATACCTTCGTTGCACAACAGAACTTTAGTCAAACCCATACACAATAAGAATACACGTCAAAACATTATCATCACAGATCAAACCAACCCACAAGAATATTATTCAATGTATAGTCATTTCAGATCTATTGGATCGGATCCATCATCATATTCCCCAATGCATACTTAGATCAAACTATTCGCTAATAACTCATAACTTTCACCCTAAACACTTTGATCTCCATCTCCTTATATAGCTTAGACCTTAGCCAATACCATGGGTCAAACCCTTAATTATGCCGATGGTATTCCTAGATGGGATCAAATATCCATTGCCATGCTCATTGCTATGGGTCAATACCATGGTAAAGATCCGTGGTATTTTAGAATATCGCGGTGCAGAAACTGTATGTGACTTGCTTCACCATACTTGTGTATGTACGAATTTTACTTCACAGAAACCGCGTATACTTCTTCAAACTTCGTATTTCATTAGGGGAATTTTGAGGTCTAAAATGGGCCTCCTAAGGAAATTATAAAATAATAGTGGAAATAATAAAATAAGATTAGATTACATCATCAAATTTTAGAGGGAAAAAATAAAAAAATACTTTTTCAACTCGTATTTTCAACTTATCTCCCTATGGGTTTACTCAAATTTTGAGTAGAAAACTCGTTGGATGTAGAATTTGATTCCTCATCCAAGCAGTATCCATGTTACATACTTTTGATGGGCCCTACTACAAGAAAAATCAGAAATACATGAAAAACATTATTGCAATCACATTTTTTCATGTATTTCTCATTTTTCGTGTAGAAAGTCCATTAAAAGTATGAAACATGGGTACTATTTCGATGAGGGATTAAATTTTGCATCCAACAAGTACTATCACTTGAAATTTTAGGGAAACATTAGGGAGATAAGTTGAAAAAGTAGTTTTATTATTTTTTAATCTTTTTACTTTTTTATTCCAAAAATGGTGAATCATCCCCCATGGTTGATATCACCATCTTGAATCCTATTGGTTCTTATAAAGTTTATTTTTGTTATACATTTTTCTTTAGAGACCCATTTTAGATCTCAAAATTTCTCTAATGATCATTCCTCTATCTCTGAATTGTTATGCCTTTGTCCAAACTCTCTGTCACATGTGTACTAGCTTGTAAAATCATCCTATTATCATCATGTTGACAATATTTATCAAGTAGGTTTCCATCAAGGACAACACATTTTTCATAATGCCAACAGGTTGGCCATAGTTGTCAACATTTAACTATAAATGAATATGGTGGATTTCATTGACTATGATGGATCATGTTAACCATGGATGGAAATGGTTGACTATTGTTTGGCCAATTTCACCATGGTTGAATATCATTTATTCGTTGGCCATGCTAGACCTTGTTAACTTTGGTAAACCATGGGTGTTTGTAGGTGAACATTACTGACCATGGTTGTCAATGTTTAACTATAGATGAATATTGTTGAACATCGCTTACCACTGTTGAGTTGGTTAATCATTATTGAGATAATTTAACCATTGTTGAACATTATTGAGTTAGGTTGATGATAGTTTCTAATGTCTAACTATAGATGTATATGGTTGACTGTTATTGAGTTGGTTAAACCATGGTTGAATATGGTTGAACTTGTTGACTATGATTTAACATAGTTCTCCATGGTGACCATGTTTGAACATGCTTCAACTCGTTTAACCATGGTTAACTATGGACAACTATGGTTGACTATGTTACAACAATGGTTGATCATTACTTGACTATGGGAAAGCCATGGTTGACTATGCACAACAATGTTTGAAAATGGATGAAAATGATTAACCATTGTTATCAATATTTAACTATAGATGAGTAAGGTTTATCATATTCACCATGTATGACCATGATTTCATCATTGTTGAGTTAGGTTGACCATGGTTACGAACATGTAAATATAGATGTATATGGTTGAATGTTGACTATGGGTCAATACGTTGACCATGGATGACCAATGTCGAGTTAGTTAAACGATGTTTGAATATGGTTGAACGTAATGAACGTGTTGACCATGATTTACCATGATTATCGATGCTGGTCATGTTTGACCATGATTCAACTTGTTTCACCATGGTTAACTTGAACAACCATGGATGACTATGGGAAAACCATGTTTGACCATTATTGTCCCATAGTTGGCAATTGTTTGACTATGGGACAAACATAACTAACAATGGACAATCATGATTGACCATTAGACATCCTTGATTGACTATAGGTGAACATGGTTAACCATAATTATCGATTTTTAATGATACATGAATAATTTACCATATTCTAACCATATCGTGTATGGTTGACAATGATTTGACTATGTTTACCATAATCACACCATATAATCATAAAATAATGTTAAAACACAATCTTTTAATATTTTTAAAAAATAATTATTTATCTTAACATAAAATTTACAAATTAATTACTTAAATAAGAAAAAAAACTCATTCAATAATTTAATATGAGTTTCCTTTTCTCATGTGTAAGATATCAACACACTTGCAATACATTTTTTATAAATAAAATAATATCTTTCATATAAAATAATAATGATCAATAATATAAATCATTTACCCTTTCATAAAAATTTTAAAAGTAAAAATTAAATTTAAAATAATAATCTTCAACTTTGTAGGCATTTAAACAATTTTTTTTTTTTTTTTTAATTTACTCTATTGGGAGTAAAAACTACTAAGGCTACAATTTTTTACTGGTGATTTTTTTTTTTTTTTAAGAAATCCAATTTTGCGAGTGTTTAAATCATTTTTATGGTGAAAATGGATTCAACACCATCAAGATCCAAAATCTTAAAGCTTGATCACTATAACTAGGATTTCCAAAAAAATTTGCCAAATTTTTTCAAAATATTACCAGAATTTTCATTATTTTCATGTCAAATTTGTGATGGGAAAAATTAGATAGAAACGAACGTTTAATTTTGTCGACAAAGAATACAAACAAACATTTAATAATTACATACGCTCACTCTTTTTTAAATTTGACATGTGTTTCAAAAATTTTGAATGTGAGTAAACTATTTTCACAAAAAATATTAAATAAATGATTATAAATAGAAATGTTATCTTAAGTGAAAACACTCAAAACCATATTAACATATACTATCTGATTCATCTGAGCTTCAAAAATTAAATGAGTCGAAACACTGCTAACAATGAAATTATATTTAACAGTGTTGTGTATCAATTCTATTTATTAGTCCCTGCCATCTGGCATGGGACTATAGTAATTGGGAATCAATGATATAACATTAATTCACGTTAAGCTTTACTTAGTTTTTATCCAGCCCTGTACCATGTGATCTAAAAACTATATTTTATTTTTTTCCATGGTCTTATTTAGCCTCTTCCCAAGGCAGAGAGGTTGTAACCATATAGTATCTTGGCTTTGTGTAATTCATATTTGGGAACTGTAAACTAATACTAACATTAGTCTAGCAGTATGAAATTTTAGCAGAGTTTGGAAATGTCAGGAAGTTGAAGTAATGTATAAATCGCTAAACTTGCCACCTATTAGTGCATGTTTCTTTGGTGTCTTCATATATGGTGTTTTCACAACTTTGTTTCTTTAGGTGCGTGGTGGAAGAAAACCAAGGGAGTAGATGAAAACCAAGGGAACACTTGCAAACATTCTCCTGATGCAGTGTGTGGTTCTGCTAGTTTGGTCATGGTCTGTTGGTTTGTTGGAGGCCTAAACACCTTACCCTTTAGGTTTCCCTACAGACTATTGCTTCTAGATGCAGTTCAGAGTGTTGCATACTACTACCTACACTGCATGTTGTTGTGGTGTTGTTGCTTTGAGGAGTGAGATGGGTGTATGTTGATAAGGCAGAACCCTAGCAGAACCAAAAATTCCAACAGATGCCATGCTATTACTCCTAGATAGGTTCCATCATCACTTGATTCCTATTTTCTGTTATGCTAAAGCCATCACCAAGAACATGACACATCAGCAGGAAACTTTCAGTAAAGAGAAAATGTTCAGGTAACTTTCTTACTTGGTACATCTATTTATCTTCTACCAGAGTCACTCCCTGTGGTTCATCGAAATGAAAGGTGGCTCCTTCACAACAAATAACATTTTAATTATTTTATTTCTTGAATAGTGAAAAAACTCAAACCTATTCTAATTATTTTATTTCTTTAATAGTAGAAAATATCGAAAATTTATTTTGTTTCTTGAATATTAAAAAATTTGAAACCTGTTCATCCTTCTCAATATTACTGCTTTTCTTTAGAGGCTTGTTGGGCTACTCAAACCTAACTGAAGCAATTTTATTTGTATGGGTAGAAACTTCAACCATTAGATCTTGGCGTGTAGCTAGTGGAATCTCTGATAAAGATTTCTTCTTTTTGGATATCTTATCTTTTGACTTTCTAATCTAATCATCCTTGGTGCTTAGTTCTGGAACGTTAGGTAGGTGCATCCAGAGAAGAAAGCTGAAGTCGATGAGGCAAGAAAGCCACTCTACACAAACCTACACTTTATGGAACATCAATTCAGCTGTAGCCATCTGTGTATCTAATTCCTCTTGCTCCAATGGGCTTTGCTTTTAGTTTATAGTTATCCAAAATGTCCCTAACCAGTACCTGTCTGACTCTTATTGTAAGGAAAGGCATAATATCAATTGCCTCTACTTTTAGCCTTACCTAGCTCTAACCCCCATTAAAGAACAAGACCTTGAGTTTCAACGGGGTACAACTTCTCATCAGGGGAAGTGTTATAATATCAAATTATAAATATGAGATTTTGTATCCTAAGGTCCTATGTATGCCATTCAAATGGCATAAGCATATGTGGTATTGGGAGTGCAATAGCTCCAGTAAGTGGGAGAGAAGCCAATAGCACTAAGTGCATGACAGATAGGCACTACTATGATATTAAGAGAAGAACCAAGATCAACAATGACTCCTTTAATAAAGAGGTCATTGTGGCAGTTCTCTCTGAAGACAAAACTAACCATACTGCTTAGCAAGTTTGTTATATAATAACTTAAGTTATTAAAATAATTGCCCCATAAAAACAAATATTTGATTTATTAAATGCATTTTTGGAAGGGGAAAGGAGTGAGCTACGAGCTTTTGCCCAACCACCATGAAGGCGAGAGCGGAGCCTAGAATCATAAACTAAATATTTTAGGTCACCCTATGACAAAGTTGCTTCATCTGAATCCCAAACCTAGTTAGAAACCGTAAGTAAATGAGCTTGGAAGATAGTTTAGGTGAGGTTGCTTTGCAGAGCATGTAAGATGGCACATGGGGGTTCATGCAGCTGCATGAGGTCCAAGTACAAGAAGTTTTTGCATGTATATCTATTTTTTGATTGTCATATTTTTTTTTATTATTATTTTACTTCAATCATCACTGAGATAACATGTTATTAATATTATATAGTTGTTTAATGTTTGTCTCTAATGTAGCCTAGTGAGAGCAGTCTCCCCTGTGTTTTTCAATTAATTCTTTGCTTATTAATTGTCATAATTTTTTTGTTGAGCTTCTGTTAGATGGGACTGATATGATTTTGGAAATCATCAGCCTGGTAGGTCATCAACCTGTAGATAATTGGTGGCATGGTGCTTCCCATTCTGGGTGTTGCCTCTCCAGATGATCTCTTTATTCTTGGTAAGAAATCATTATTTTCTCCAGGTACTTCCAACCTCTAGGATGTTTTCCAGTGGCATTTTAATATTATATTCATTATGGTTTTCAGACTTTAGAGTTTTATTTAGACATATTTTATTTATCTTCACCTAGATGATCTTATGAAAATGATTATTGATCTTGAAGTAATATTGCAATTGTAGATTCAACTGCGCAGATTTTAGGCACCTTACAATATGCTTTAAAAGGATAAATTTTATTAGTGTAATCTTCCCAAGATAGTTAAAATCAAGTTTGAACTAACAAGCATTTTGTTGTAGTCCTTAGAGTTCTAGTTTTTTCTTCCCTGACAGTTTTCATTACGCGTAGGTATAACATTTAAAAATTCTATATGAATTTCGATGGGAGGACACAATTTCATTTATTAAGGGACCAAGGAAACTCTAAAACTGAATCTGATTGATTAATAAAGTATCTACAAGTCTAGGTAAGTTCACTATCCAACCATTACAAAGAGTTTGCATGGATCTTCACCCCTAAGCCCTCATTCCATATACTTCTTATCATCAGGCATGAGTGAGTGATTCAAGCAAGAATAAAGTATTCCTGTAACTCTGTTCGTGTTTATACATATAATTAATTGGATAGCAACAAACCTTACTTTCTTATTGATTATAGTGGGATCTTCCACAAACAAAGTATGGTAGTGTCTCATCCATGCAACAAGTTCTATACCCATCCCTATCAGTGGTTAAATGTGTGGCATCATTCTCCTTATACTCCAGTATTGGTGGATGTAAAACACAGCCTTCCACTACTCTTGCTTCCCTCTAACTGGATGGAAATTTTCTTTACTACACATAATTATGCTTGCCTTTCAGGATAGAAAGAATCACATATTGACAAACATTTATTGGAGGAGAATCATTGAAATCGCTTAATATACAATATTATGCCTGCCTTTCTCTTGTTTGAGTTTTGGATAGACAATGCAGTGAATAGTTTGATAGGAGATGCAATGGGTAGTTTTGTGCCGTGGTAGCGAGGGCTAGGACTAGGGAATAGAGCTAGGTTAGCTTCTCAGTATATCCATAGAGAATCTGGTCATTTTTCTAATAAATAAAATCTGGTTCCATTAGTCTATATGCCCACAAAGCTAATACAAATCCCACAAAGCCTTGTCTCAACCAACCAATTTGTATCACCACAGTAAAGTGTCATAATCCATCCCCTGGCCACTCTGTATTGGGACCAATCAATGATTGATTTGAGGGTCCACGAGGTCCTTGCCCATCTCATCAGTCTAGCCATTGGATATATAATGCCAAGAGTGCTATCATGGATCCCGTGCCCATATATGGATATTGAGAGCCACAACCCATTGTTTTACTATATTCAAATGTGAAACCATAAGGGATAGATAAACAAGAAATACCGAGCATATAATCATCATTTGGTCGAATGACTTAGTAGTTAATTAATTGATTCGAGAAAAAGGTAGGAGAAGCAAGGGTATATGAACCAATAGCAGAGCCTATTTAAGTTTGAGACCCAATTTTAGAACCAGTCCTAGCGGCTCCCACATCACTATCTTGTCTGCCCTTTTCTTATAAAATAAATAGTCCCACTTGGCTAAGAAAATGATTCATCAGTTTCAAAGCCATAGCCCAATTTTTGTTGTAGATCTAGCTTATCCTTCAGCAATAGAGGCCTAGGTAGCTCGAAAATCTTATGAAAAACCAGTTGACCTAGTAGCTTCATAACCAGTTGGAGAGTAAGAACCAGTAGCTAAGGTAGTTTATTAAGGTGCTCTTTTTGATGCCGACCAAGTAGCAGAAAAAGAGAACACGAAACTACAAGGTGAGGGAAAAATCTCACCCGAGGGTAGGAAGGTGAGGGGATCAAAATTGGGGTTTTAATAAATGGGTCTCTAAATGCTCCATCAATGAGCTATTAATCTCTATATTCATTCATCCTGGCCCCTAAATCCATAAACTAAAAAGGAGTAATTGCAGTGGCTTCTCTCTCGATCTACCTGCTTAGGCCCTTTGAATGCTCCTAAGGTGACTATGTAGATATACGTTTCTTAATCCTACCCCTCCCGATAAACCAATAGAATTAGGTATCTGATTGCTCCATAAGAAAATTTCCCCTGACTTATGGGTACCTTTCACTATCGGTATACATATGCATTCATAAGTGCTGACTGGAAGATGCGATTTTCAAAAAGTTTCCATACCCCTATTATTATCTCAAAAATATTATCGTGATATTCTTATGAAAAATGGGGTGTCAGTTTTCAGGGCCCTTCCTATTTTATGCAATTTGAGTTAGTTATGTAGCTTGTCACGGTTAGTAGGAAATGAAAATAGAGTGTAATATCCTAAACTATGAAATAATCAACCAATCTGGCACATCTAGGTGTTTTAGTTAAAAATTAATTGGAATCAAAACACTAAACACAACGTGATATAGAAATGCAACCTTTATTTACATTAATAATTGTAAATGGTACATGGCCATACAATAAAACTCAAGATCCTACAATGGCATGCATGATTGCTTATCAAAAAGAGAAGACAAATGTACTGAAGCACAATCGTGGACCCTGGCTGAATGCACCTGACAAAATAACACGCATAGGGTTTTCATCCCTGGGATCAAACTCGAACTGGCTATGCCAATTTCTCAAGAAAAATACAAGAATATAGATAAAACGTGCATCATCCAATTCCTAGCTCTTATTCCCTTCTATAGGCTTGATGGATTCTCTAGAAGCCTTATTTTATTATTTCCCTCGAAAGCCAAAGGAAAATACTAGGGGCAATTACCATGGGAAAATACCACAATAAATACCATGGGTAGGTTTAATCCATTTTGACCATATCCAAAAATGAATATTACAAATATTCCCATGCAAAGATTTCTTTCCCTCAAGCAATTCACTGCTATCCACAACAAAAGCATTGATACCAAGATCCTATACAACCTGGTGTGATATTCCATCCTCCATGCTAAATGATCTTGAATATATCCTTCAATATTTGGATCCAAAGCAATCCTCTGACCAATCCAACCCCCAATGGATTACCCTAGATCCCAATGCCAGCTAAGTCCGGGGACCTGTGGGTTATGGTACAATCTCAACCCTCCATCACTGCTCGTGCCAATGGGCCCAAGCTCCAATATGACCTTGGCTCTGACTATGCTCCTAGGAATCAACCCATCAATAGAGTATTAACTCATAATCTCTCACCAATCCATGCCTTGGGAAGGATGAATACCTGCAAATCTACTATGTTGATGCTGCTCGATGCTCAACTCATGCTCCTCTATTAAGTCACCCAACATGATGCATTTGGAGAACTCTGCCCTACTCCTCCTAGTGTATAAAGGTGGGTTGGTAGTGTTGCAAGCCACATCTATCTACTCCTATAGAGGGTTGATCTGGAACTCCAAATATACTCCCCTTTCTACCTTGTGAGGGACTTGAGTCGTTCCTCAACATTAGATAGCTTAGTCATTGATTCAGCACATACCCTTATAAGCTCCTCAATCTTCCTATTCTCTTGTAAGAAATTGTGTCGAACTGTCCAAACTCTTTGCTTGAAAATCAGAATATCTGCCTTGAAATGCATTATCTTTTCCCAAAAGTCCTTTCCTTGCAATTCTAGTGCTCTGCTAAATTCTTCTGCATATTTCTACATGGGTTGCTCAATTATCATAGCCCCAAATTGAACATTTGCCAAACTCTCCAGAAATGGCTCATCATGCATCCTATATTTTTCATGTTTCTCATTATGATCATGCTCATCATACAGTCGTACCATCACTGACTACTCATTAAGTCTCCTTGAATGTCTTCTTCCCGACCTTCTCCACTTGTGGGGACAATTTGTTGTCCGTCTTCTTTAGTTTTTAGACATGGATGCACCAGTGGACTCTTATTTACACTTGATTGCTCATGCTCTTGATGGATTTCCTACATGTCTTTCTGAATAGCATTGCACTGTTTCTCATAATCTATTCTTGACTGCTCGAATCCTTCAAATTAATCCTCATGGTCTGAAGGAATTACCTCTAATCACATGGACATGAATGATTAAATGCGCAAGATCCCTTTCATAAAAAGCATAGGCATTTCCTCCTTAGTTAATTCTTTCTGTCTCCACAAATCCTTGTTAGTTCCTCCTTGGTCAACTTTATTTTAAGTAGTTTGATGTTCTGTTTGACCAACCCCTCAACTAGTTCATAGGAAAGAGGTGATACAATTAGCTCCTTTCCTCCAAATGGCCAACAATTTGGACCTGAATTATTTGTGGATGGCCTTATCTTCTCCTAATATTATGGACATGATCTTTTGCATGTATGTTTTGTTAAATTTTGGATGAGATGTTGTAATCATGGGGGCTTCACTGGTAGAGAAATACCATACCACATGGATTCATATTAGGGAATATATATTGAGGAAAAAATGACATATTATATTGGGGGATATATAGGGGGTAAAGGGCTTTTATATTGGTAGGTATACAAATTGGAGCTCAAAGTTAATGAAGAGATATAAAGGGGTATAAAAAATGTTAATGAAAAAATGGATACCTACAATATCTAGTGAAAGTAGTGATTTTGAAATTGGGAAGGTGTACTGGGTTAATATTGGTAGGGGGCTAAATAATGTGAATTTTAGAGGTATTTTCCAATATTTAGTCAAATTAAGGGTATTGTTTAATATTCCAAGAACTCACGTGATATGTCAAAGGTTCATTGGGTGAAGCCCCCGTGGCTGTAATGCAGGTGCAAAAGTATTGGAGCATTTGAAGGATTAAGTCATCACATTCTAGATCTAGCATAAGTATAACAAATCTCAAGTTTTCCATGCATTCTAAAAGTTTTAATCTCTGAAAGAAAGTAATAAGGGTGATATTGTCCAATCCCTGAAAGGCTTCTACCATTACTCGAAAAATTCTCCTCATGATGTCATCATTATAGGGTGGTAACGACGTTGTTAATGCTAAGATTTTATTGAGACAAGTGACGACTGTGAGTTTAACTTTTCACAAGAATTCTCCAAGAGCCTAGGTTGTACCAAAGTAAGCATGGATGGCTTCAAGGCCCAACTTGACCCTTTCCAATCTGATTGCTCTGTGAAACATAAATCTATGTATAATTTGTCTAATAGTAGGAGGAAATATTTTGACTTTGTTCTCTGCATTTTGGATCCAAGTTCAAAGAGACACTTTATTTTTACATCTTCCTTTTGGATATCATTTGAATATTGAAGGATATCATGGATCTTTTGAGAGAAAGGCCTATTGTTCTACTCTTTCTTCTGATTCGGAGGTTGTTTCCATTTTTGATCCATTGGAATATTGCAGCCTAGAGGAATAGTGGATGTACTACTATGTTGATTCCTAAAGAGTTTCAAAACGTAATGTGATGAAATTATGGCTTGGAATCAGTGGATTTTGATTCTTGGTATTCCTTCTCTCCCCTTGGCTTTCTTCAATAAAATTGATTTACCTCCTTTGAGAAAAGATAACAAATTGTTCTCCTACAAGAAATACAATAAACTTCTATAATAACAATATTCTCCTCAAATCGACCTCTTCCCAATTTGCACAAATCATTAATATAAATTGGCCTTAGTCCCTTTGTCGCTTATGAAAGTTGGTGTCACAATGAATCTAGACCTCCTTAATTTTGGCCAACTCGAATTCTATTATAAATTTGGAAACTTGCCCTTCGATTCAACACACAAGGGTCGAACCATTCCACTTCGAGAAGCGTATGATGTGGCTGAAATGAGAGAGTAAACTTCGTTGCCTCTTCAATTAGTTGATCTGGACTATGTGTTGTTGATGCATTCACCTCAGGGCTCACGACCCCCTTTTCTGCATTTTCGCCTCAACGTCCACATGCTCTCTCTCCTCCTTTTCCAATGGTGGCAAGTCTCCTATGTCTGATGGACCACAAAGCTCATGATCCCTTCGCTACACTTTCACCTCAGCGTCCATGGTCTCACTCTTGCAAGTGCAGTGGTGGCATGCCTCCTTTCGATGATGGACACTCTTCCTAAGATCCTTGACATCATAGCTCGACCCAACAATTAGTGATAGATCATTGCAGGCTAACGTTCTCCTCAGTGGTTTGACCTCCTCAATTTATGCAATAATTTAGCCAATGAGCAGGGGTTCCAGCATGATGGGAGATTTAATGTTTTTGATAATAGTCAACCTCCTATGTATCTCAGTCCATTGTTCTTATATAGATGGCAAACTCCAAATTGTTGTACGGGCTTCACTACTTTGGCTTGATGGCTAGAAGAGGTTGATTCTTACCTCTAAAGGTATTCTGTACCCCACGGGGGATGTTCTCAGTCCTATATGCAACAATTTGTTTCGAATTCATTGCTCCAAACAACCCTTAACACTCACTCCTATGGATGTAGCATTCAACCCAAAGATGGAGGGCAGTGACTTTCACCACCACTGCTGCTCATTAACACTTCATTGATATTGAAGATTTGTGCACAGTTAACACATGAAACTATGTTAAGTTTTCATTGGAACAACAAGCTTGTCAACATGTATAGGAGTCATCCTTTACTCAAGGGAATAATATGCCTTTGCCTATTAACGGTGTTGTAAGAATCACCCTTGTAATGAGCTTTCAATAGGCTAATGATAGGACACACAGGATGTCTCTATTTTCACAAAAATGTGGACATGGATGCAAAATATAAATTCATTTATAAATATATTTGAGTAATGGCTCAACCATAATTAGATCAATCTACACCTTGGATTCCACTTGACTCCCCAGATTTGATCTTTAACAACATTTTGCTATCAAGCAAAATGGAAGGAGACTTTCGGCACCAATCTCTAGTCTCCTCAATGATGATCAAAGCCACTCTGTTGCCACACTGTTGCACTAGTTATGATTTTTCTAATTTTAATTAGCCAATTCGATTTTTCATACTAAGGGATGACATGTAGGCTTCAAGGAATAACCAGATTGTCATTCATCCCTTTCCAATCACCCTTCTATCTTGAAGATCAACACTCTGATGAGTAAGGCTTTAAAACCTTCAAGCCACTATTCTTATTTCCTGCATGGTGTATAAAAAACCCTGCAACCTTACAATAATTCACAACCAGGGTTGATTTGAGCGATCTCAGTAGCATTAGTGACCTACTAAAAATGGATCAACCTTCTAGGTTTCGAATAGATCACATCCTCCCAATGATTAGATTCTGCACCACACCCAAATCTAATGCATTTTTTTTATTTTTTATTTTTTATTTTTATTTTTATTTTTGCGATGGCCTCTTTCCCTATCTTCCTCTATAATAATGCTTGCCTTATATTTTCAAGGCCCATTCCTTTTGCAATAAAAAAGATAATGCTCAAACCAATGTAGAAAACTATCTTTTCAACCAATAGAAAAATTAGACCAACTAGGATGATACCTAATACCACTGAAGATGGAAATGCTGGCTAGGGTGAAAGTAAATATCACCTAAGTTCCTTGAATAAAACCCTCAGCCTAGCAGGATGCACAACTCTGATACCACTATAATATATCGAACAACGAAATAATCAACCAATCTAACACATCTAGATGTTCTAGTTAAAAATAATTTGAATCAAAACACTGAACACAACGAGATATAAAAATGCAACCTTTATTTATATTAATAACTGTAAATTGTACATGCCCATACAATAAATCTCAAGCCCTTGTAATGGCACACACGAGTGCTTATCAAAAGCAGAAGACAAATGTACTGAAGCACAATCGTGGACCCTGGCTGAATCCACCAGAAAAAATAACACCCACAGGGCTTTTGTCCCTGGGATCAAATTGGAACTGGCTACGCCAATTTCTCAAGACAAATACAACAAGATAGATAAAACCGTAATCATCCAATGCCTAGGTCCTATTCCCTTTTATAGGCTTGATGGATTCTCTAGAAGCCTTATTTTATTATTTCCCTCAAAAAATGAAGGAAAATACTAGGGGCAGTTACCATGGGAAAATACCACAGTAAAGACCATGGGTAGGTTTCATCCATTTTTATCATATCTAAAAAAGGAATATTGCATAGAGAGACTGGGAAACTAGAATTGTCACAAACAAATAAATTTGGTTGGATTCAACCTCATAGGAAAGGTATGTCTCATTTTTATTATGAATCTCAAGAAACAATAATTAGTTTGTTCTCTATATTTAATAAATTGAATTTACAATGAGTTTCTTTTACTCCCATCCCTTGTATTTTCCCTTGATCTCTTCATAAGTTGTTGACCATTGCAAGAAAGTTTTGGATGTGCTTTTAAACAACCACATACTCTAGTTATTTCAAATCTCTTCCTTTCACTTTTCTTAGGGAGAACAGGAAGACTTATATGGCCCAGCCTCCCTACAGTCTCCCACCTTACTCATTCAAAGAGCACAAAAAATGTTGGCATTGTCATCACATCATTCTCAATCTTCTAAGCATTCCATTATCATAATCCATGCCTTTCTTTCCATTCGTAGAGTTGGTATGATCATTCCAGTGATAAACCCGAGCTTACATAAAGATACATAACCATACATGGGGATGGCTTACAGGTCTATGCTACCTTACAACAAAGAAAAAGGGGGCACCAGAGCTAATATATATAGGCTTGTCCATATCATTTAGTGCCTACTACATTCCATGTTATGAGTGTGAACTTTGAGACCTTATGGTTTCGAGCAAAAAATAACTCCAAATAGTAAAAAATATCATGGGTGAATTCCTCCCTATCTCCACTTTGTATTAAGCTTGTTTCACATCTTACATCTTGTATATATAATTCCAAGTTGACATTATTTTTCAATTATCTATGATAGTTTCCACACCACTTGAGATGTGTGCCTATATGTATATATTTACACTTACGATGTTTGCATTTGTCTTTTGAAACACGAATTATCTATCCATTTTTGGGGTTCAAGACTATGTTTTGGTAATGACTATTTATAAAATCAAGATCCAGAAAATTTGGGCTATCTTGGCAAGCCCTATTCCATTATTTCAATAAAATAAAATAAAACAGTCTTGAATTTCTCCTTTTTTTATTTCAATAAAATATTTCCTTCCATTTTCATCCTATAGGTTATTTTAAAAAGTTAAAAATTCCTTGCAAGAGTTATTAGATTTACCCTCGTCAAATTCATAATTTTCAATTTCTGAGAGGCCTACATAAACTAATATATGTTTGAACCCCCCATGCATTCAATATCATTTGTAGATGTTGATTAGTATCCCCTTTGTATTGGTGATGCTTTTCCATGGTGTCAATGCAAATAAGCACCGCAATTGGTGCCATTATTTAGATTGCATGAAAACACAATCGATTTTTGAACATAATATATAATAGATTATGTTTTACTAATCAACCGTGGATGTGATCCTCATAGGAAATTTAAAGGGACTCTCATTTCACACTGATTTGTCAAAATGGTGGCAAGAAAAAGGTTTATCCATTCCAAAGTATATCTAAAGCCAAGGAAAAGGTAACTTTGTATTCAACAATGCTCTTAATTTCATATGTACATGCACATACATACTACACTACTTGCTATTCTTTATTAATAAGTGATTAAGATCTTGATATTGACTACATTCTTTATGGGTTGTAAATTAATAATTCAGAACAAGTCATTACACTACTTGCTATTCTTTATTAATAAGTGATTAAGATGTTGATATTGAACTCGCTAAGATTTTTCTTATTTATATACAATTACGATTGATGGATAAAATTCATGAGAAGTGAGAAGGGATCATTAGGGGATTTTTGAGGTCTAAAATGGGCCTCCTAAGAAAAATGTAAAACCAAATTAAAATTTATAACAAATAGGATTCAATATGATGATGTCAACCATGGGGGATGATTCACCATTTTTGGAGTAAAAAAGTACAAAGATTAAAAAATAATAAAATAATAAAACTACTTTTTCAACTCATACTTTCAACTTATCTCCCTAAGTTTTTACTCAAATTTCAAGTGGGAGTACTCGTTGGATGCAAAATTTAATTCCTCATCCAAGTAGTACCCATGTTTCATACTTTCGATGGACACTGGTACACGAAAAATGAGAAATGCATGAAAAACGTGATTACAATCATGTCTTTCATGGATTTCTCATTTTTCATGTATGTAGCATGGGTATGCCTTGGATGAGGAATCAAATTCTGCATCCAACGAGTGTTTCCGCTCGAAATTTGAGTAAACCCATATGAACATAAGTTGAAAATACGTGTTGAAAAAATAGTTTTGTCTTTTTTCCCTCTAAAATTTGATGATGTAATCTAACCTTAATTTATTATTTCCACTATTATTTTATAATTTCCTTAGGAGGCCCATTTTAGACCTAAAAAATCCCCTAATGGTCCTTGTAAGGTGGATGTTGATTAGTGGAAGCTATCATGGCCATATCTCATGCCAGGTGGTCACACTCCCCTATAAAAAGCATGGAAGCACCAATGCCTTTGCAATATGGTTAGTTATTGGCGCTTAATTAAAGGTTATTCAGATTTCCATGTTGCTAAATAGTCTAAATAATATCATTATTTAAATATTATTTTTCAAGAACGAGTAATATTTAGTTTTAATAAATTAATTTAAATATTATTTTCAAAAACAGTATGGTTTAATATAGCCGTTACCTATTAATATTTTTAATAAATTAATAAATTAATGAAATAATATCATTATTTAAATATTATTTTTCAAGAATAGTTAATATTTGGTTTTAATAAATTAATTTAAATATTAATTTTCAAAAACTAGCCATTTAATATAGCGGTTACCTATTAATATTGTTAAAAAATTAATGAAATAATTCATTATTTAAATATTTTTCAGAAACTAGCCGTTTAATATAGTCGTTACTTAATAATATTTGTTTTTAATATATTAATAAATTAATATTATAATTTAAACAAAATTATTCAAATATAGCCATTACTTGAAGTTATGTCTCTAAATTGCTCTCTATTTAAGCCTTTGCCATGGTCTGCATCTTCATCTAGTCTTGATGATGAACCACACTTGTTGGTTCGAAACGCGTCGGCCAAAAATTCTCTCATGTGATTTCTACTGAAAGACTTTGTTTAATTCATTATGGATCACAGAAGCTTGAATACAAAAAAGTTCTAAATATAGTCATCACAAGATCTAAAGCTAATTATAACTCTTTATCTTTTTAGTATAGCAAGTCCCTTTAGGAGAATGCCAAGTATAACAAGAGATGGATGCAGCAGAAGTCCTTGCCAGGCAAGTCAAGCACTGGACATGAGGGTTTTTATAAGACACATTTCAAATTTCTGGTTCATTGATATCTAAGTACTGCTCTACCCCTTCTATTCTGTTTTGAAAGGCACCCGAAGTATGCGAATGTTGTGTACTTGATCATATCTTGTTCTGTGAGTGTAAGGAATTAGATGAGCCACCTTGTAACAAAATTGAAAAATGTTAGAATTATATACATACACACACACACACACACACATATATATTATGCAGAGTACTTGAGTCTACTCATGTATATAAGAGAAACAAAAACAATTTACAAATGATGATCCTACATAGTAGGAAAGGACCTCATTCATCAAATGCTACAGTTTACAGTTTCCATGGTAAAAAATTGATTAATTTCGATCATGTAGATATAACGTAGAGAAGGACTTACCACAATAATCTTAGTTGTAATGTCCAATCCTTGTTGTTTTATTTTAGCAGCATTTAATTCTCCAGGGCATGAAAGAAGGATAATGTGCAGAAGCACCAAATGTGATAGTGATTAGGAATTAGTATATTATGTAAATCAATGTTTCTTTCCTTGCATATTTATGTTTTCGATTTTTCTTTCCTGGTATATTTATTCCTATGTTTATATTTTGTTGTTAATGTAGTGTTTCTTAACAATTATGGGGATCGTATTTTCAAATTTATAGTTTTTTTGAAAATTAACTTAATCATGATAATCAAGAAATCCCTCTTAAGTAAATTTGAATTCCTGGTATTCAATTTAATTTGCTAATTAAAAACTATGACCTTCCGATCAAACACTTTTTCTGACAGAACAACAACCTAGAAGCAAGAATGAAGCGGGAATGAAGTTTCAATGTACACTCACTAACAAATAAATAACTATTGAAAAAACTTCAACCTTCTATTAAGAATTATGTTCCACAATTTATGGTCCTCAAAACTTTGTCAAAACACTCTACTCTAATTTAGTTTCAAGCAAAGTATTTCTTGAATGTCGAGCTTTGGTCTCACACTATCATAAGTGAATTTCACAACAGCAGTTTCTAGGTTCTTTTAATGATAAAAATAGTAATAATGCAAATAATTTAAGATATCTCTATTTTTAACTTACAAATTCAAAGTATTCATGAAACTTATTTGTTGTTGTATTTTACACCTAGAGAAAAGTTGATTGACCACACAAAATAATTTTTTCCCCTCTATGACAAGTGATATTCTTGTTGGCAAAGAAATTTGAATTGATTAACAAGAAGCAAATCATAATCTTAAAAAATATTGGAATAAGATAGGGGTGTTAATACCAAATTATAAAACTAATAACCTCAATAAAAATTGAGGTAATACAATAATTTACATCGGATTGAAGCGGATCTAAAACTAAAGCATCAGGTTGTAAGCCTTTTATTTTGATTAATATATTTAGATTTAGACGTTACATTAGGTCATAAGCCCTTTATTTCAACTAATATATTTATTTGACAGGTAACATGAGAGGTTCAAGTAATATATTTAATTGAAAAATAACAAAATTAGTAGTTTTAGTAGTCTGAAGAACAAAGCACAAAACAAAAATATTACTTTCAAGAATATAGGGGTGTGAATGCCAAATTATAGAATCAATAATGTTATAAGAATTGAAATAATGCAAGAATTTACATCAGGTGGAAGCGGATCTAAAACTAAAGCATCAAGCTATAGGCCCTTTATTTCAACTAATGGTTAGTATATATTTTGAGGACTTTCATGATCATAGGTGTAATCATCTCTGCATGTTCTCTTAAGAAAATTTGGTTGGTGCTTATTTTGTCCTAATTTACCTATTTGACAATTGTATAGGCTTTTTTTTGAAAGATTTTGTCTTTATATAAGATAATTAAGTGAAATCGCAACCTCATATCTAAACCTTGGTTCTCCAAGGATTTCCATCGAGAAGTTCTTAATTTTTTATTCACACTCTTTCTGTGAAACCATTTGTATTTTCTAAAAGAAATCTTAATTTATCATTTACGAAATGCATCACCCCTTCACAACTGTATAATTTAATGTTCAAATAAAAATGCAGGAGTTCAAATCATTATCTATCATTTTGTAAATCTTCTGCATTGGATATAGTTAAGGCAGTCTCTAGATTTTTGTGTAAGTAATGTACTCGCGTATTTCTATTTAAAGGAAAACAAGAAAAGCACATAATTTATCTTGAGGACAAGTAATATACTCACTTGTTTCTATTTAAAGAAAAACAAAAAACAAAATAATTTATCATGAAGACTCCTTTACTTTCAGTTTACTTGAAACTCATCCCATCAAAAAAGTTACACGCAATGGTTGGAACTTGGCACCTTATTAACTTCAGAACCCTAATATGTGAGGTTCTAGACAATTATGTCTTTGTTCTCATAGTATTCCAACCTAAAGGCATATGAATATTAGGCGGATGTTGTAGCGGCTACAAACACCCTCCAAAATTTTTCCTTAGCCTATTTTGGAGCCTCCTTACCAACCTTCACAGTAGCTTCCCTTGCTTTGTCAAGTCCTCAAGTTTTAGTGTCTTTCTTGATCAAAGGCCACATATTGATCACAGTTTGATATTTTCCCTTCACAGGCTACTCACCCGAAATTGGTCCAATTGTAGGCTGAGCAGCTTCCCCTTGAAAATTGCGCATTTCTGGAGGGCATCCAACCTTCCCTCCAGAAATTGCGCAATCCTCTTTAACAACCTGTTGGGCTCTACGATTATGCAATCTTTCTAGCCAACCCTCCCAACAATATTTCTGCAAATTTTCTGAGCGGTAGGCTGTTTAGCCTAGAATTTGAACAAATCTGGGCAACAGTCAGCTACTTAGCCGAAAATTGCACACATCTCCTCGGCATCTAGCTCAAATCCCAGGTAGAAATGCACTTTTTTCTTTAGTAGTCAAGCACTCTCTTGCATGTGCAGATGAGTTGACTGGTTCCCTCCGAGACTAAGCAAAACAGACTTGCATGCATGGGTTATTTCTCCATAGGCAACATGCAAAGGCATCCCTTGTTTCAGGGATCTATGTTTAGCAGTTGGAGGTTACATGCAAGGAAAAATTCAGAAGCCTCCCACCATGTGTCACTTCCCCTAGATTTGTGGCATGCGCATCACAACCTCGAAGTTAAAATCATCAACTAGATGCTACAGAGCTCATTCCCCACATCAACCTTGCAGCTCTGACATCCCACATCACATCTAGGAGTAGTCGGCACATTCAACTTAGTTGTTTTGGGGTAAGCCCGCTTCCCATGCCTTGCGTTGCATTTCTATCGCTTTTTGGGTTTCGCTTATATGAGTACGCTTTGCTTGAATTCTTTGAATTCTTGTTGTCATTTACATGTATACTAGCTTGTTCCAGCTATGTTTTAGTTTTTGTTTGTTATCTCATTGCTATCGCATGCATGAAACTATTTTGCATAGATGTTCACCCGTTTGCCCAACCAATGAACTGCCTCACCCACATGCATGTTGATCTGTTTGTCGAATCTTTCATTCATGTTTTGCATGCACTGTTAATCTCTTCTACTATCACTTAGTGTCTCCATGCATTGATTGACTTACTTTCTTTCAGTTTTCCATCGGTGAGTTGGGCCAACCTTGGCCTGGCCTCTGCCTTCACCAAGGCTACCTTACACATTTCTAGAGGACAGTGGCTGCTTTGCCCAAGAAATTACGTAAACCTGTCCCTATGCTAGTAGTTCTTCCTAGCTGGAATTTCACATTGCACAATCCCAGTAGTCAGCAGCTAGACTAGACTGTGCATTGGATAGTTCCAGTAGTCAGTCAGTCTCCCAGTAGCTCAGACTATGCCTTGTGCAGTCTTGGTCATTGGTCCCCGCACCTCCTGGCCGAAATTTTACAACCTTCATGATCATTCACCTAGGTATGTGTTTTCGGGAAAACTAGTGTCTCTTCGATCGACTAGCGCTCTAGGTTTGGTAGCTACCCTAGAAACAATAATTCAAAGTAATTCAACAATTTCTTCTATGCACAATAGATAAGAGAAAGATGAGAGGACCAACCTAGAACTTCCACTTAATCCTTTGCTTGATCTTTCTCCCCCTTGACAGCTTGCAACTCCTCTCCGTACTTATCCGGCTTGAAGAGTACCTGTTGAAGCATAATAGCAAAGAACCATCAAAGCATCTTGATCTATTGTAACATAAACACTACAGTTCAGATGTATAATGAACATACATTGGCATTCACAAATAATAACATTCACAAGTGCACAATTATATGGAAGAAAAATTGAAGAACTTTATTAAATAGAAGGGAGAATTACAACCCAGTTGTTTGATCCAGCGTCATCCTCCCAACATCAAACCCTTTTCACCTCATGAAATAGAAAGATCACGCCAACAATGCAATGCTCTTATCTTAAACACAAACTATCAACGCCTCCTTGCAATTTGCAATATTCTAGCCTCTAGATCTCTCAGATGAGGGATCCATTTATAGATGTGTGCAAGGGTGTGAGTCATCTCTGGGGTTTTGATTACTATCATTCCACTTGTTTCATTTGGTTCCACTTGGAGATTTATTGGATCTCTTACTCATCCTTGGGCGAATCCAGAGAGGCAAGTGTCATAGGAGAAGTTTCTAGAAGATTTCCTAAGCATCCACTTACCAAACTGTCTCGGACATTTGTCTATCCTCACCAGTAGTACCCTACAGAAGGCCAAATCAGTATGCATCACACCTAGCTAGTGCAGAAGTCAGTATGCAACACACCCTGATAGTGGAGCAGTCAATATGGTCCAGTTTAGGCCAATTCTAGATGGTTTTTCAGGTGGAACCTTTGGGGAATGATGTAATCATGTGACTATGATCTTTTAGGGTATGAAAAAACACTTTTAGGGGTTGAATAGCCCTAGTTTATCGACATATAAGATTGGGGTTGAAGTGCCCAAATATGTCTATAATAGTATGTTGCAAGTCAGTTCTCATGTTCATTTTGGTTTTCGACTGATAGATTGCTTGCTACAAGTGTTTCCATGTCTCCAGGTGTCACAGGTGTTCATATGGCTCTCAGCAGTATAGTTACAATGGTTTCCAAGAGATTAGAGATGAAGACACCATTCAAAGCATGCTTGGGGGTGCATTCGACCAAGTGTCCATGGGCTTACCTACTCATGAAGAAATCAAGTTGTTCATGGACAAGGACATAAAGTAGTAGCATCACAATAAGCAGCATCATGAACAATAGTTGAAGGTAGTATATTGAATGCAACGAACGCAACAAATGCCGCGAACGCTGCGAATGTAGTGAATGAAAGAGGAAGATTGTTGATAACATAGAGGTTGATAAAAGTTGTAAGATCAAGTAGATCCACTCATAATGAAAGAAACTTCGAAGACTCAAGCTATGAAGTGACGAGACGACATGAAGTTCATGTGAAGGAAGAAGATGGGACAAAGGAGTTACATGTGTTGAAGCAACAAATCAGGAAGAACATGAAGCTGCACATATATTCCAATGAGTTGCAGTAGGAACAGGAACAACAATGGGTGGAACATGCACTCGTGGATGAAAATGTGCCAGTACAAATTAAGGATGTATCCTAGCAGCTGTCATAGAGCAAACATGGTGAGAAATGTTGTTGATCACATGCAAGGGATCCATCAACATGCATATCATTGAGCACATGCATGCAATCCATACCATTCGACACACTCACCAAGGCCTAGACAAGAAGCAAGTCCAACTGGGGCCGAACATGTACTTCGATTAGTTGATGTGCATGACCACCAACACACACTTGAAGATCAGCATAGACACTATGCATAAGTGTGTTTCTGGTTCAACCATACCCAAGAAGACCATGTGCATGTTAGCAAATGAGTTCGATGAAGGGGCCGAACCAATGCACTGGCTGCAATGGAGGAAAGAGTTCTCTTCAGCAAGATGTCGCCATGAGGTGCATGCACATCATCACGGATGACCAAGGTTGGCATCATCTCACCACCTTCACCATCACAAACATGTTAAATATTTGGTCTCATCATAGCGGACCGATTGTGAGTGATGTCTTGCAAAACTTGCTCAAGCCATGTTGTCTCACATGAGTACATGTGCAGTGTAATCTTGAGTCATGTCAAGTGTAAGTAGAGTGCCAACAATTGGATGCAACAATCATAGAGTAGGTGAAGAGTCATGAAGGTAGTTGAACTCTCACAAAGGGGAATGTCAAGGGTCACCCCACACTTTACTATAAATAGTCCGTCATAACTCATTGTATAGGCTTTTGGTTAGCCACGATTCTACTAAGACTATCTTGAAGAAGGCCTGAACAGTATTGTAACGTGCCTTGGCTTCTCCACTGCACTAAGCTCATACATCTCTTTGGAGGAGCAGGTGGATGTGGCTGTAATGTTCCACTGTTGGGGCTACCAGGTTCACATGGTGTATTGTATGATTGTGACTTGCATTTCTTTAATAATAAGACCAGCACATTTTCATGCATATGTTGTTATTGTAGCTGGACTATTTTGGTTGCCTTAATGATATATGTTGTTTAACTTACATAGTTGTATATGAATTGATTTTTGTGCAATTATATGAATCTTGTTGTTAATGTGTTGCATATGTTGTTAATGCTATCACTATTCATGTCGATTGCTCTGCCAGGCATCAGACAAACCTTTCTCATGAACCTTTCTATATCAACTGTTACACTCGTCACGAATTGATCCGTGAGTGTTGTTCTTGTTATCCTACCTTGTTGTTGTGATTGCCGCATCCGAGTGTACTGCTCCACCGGAAGTTGTGCATGTCCTTTGTGTGGTGTGTTCCTAGTCGAGTTGGGACTAATCCCTTTCAACCTAGAACTCATGTTCACCTTCCTCTCCCTTCAAAGTGTTGGAATCTCTCATACACATTCCTTGAATCTCTGCATCAGTCACACCATTGCTACTGACAGAATTATCTTACTTGCCTTTGTGTGACATCGTGGTCATGGTATTACCTTACGACCCACTGCTAAAACTCCTACACCAAACATTTGGAGGTCTAACTAGGAATTGTTACCGGGGATATCCCCTTGACATGTTGGCGGGTCCAGCACCATCAACATTTTTGATGCTAGAAGGAGGGCTTGATGACAAGAAGTGTCCTCTCATCCAGTTTTGAACCTTCACATATTTTCCATGGAGTCTTGCATTCTTCCTCCCCCGAGGTGTTTTTCGAATCATGAATATGTCTCCATCTCAGGGAAGCTGTTCGATCTCTTGTCCACTCACACGTAAGATGGTGAAGGTGAAGTGGCATGGGCTGAGCACTTACATAACTTTCTTTCCATGATTTATGAGGAATATGGTTTTAAGGATGAACATGCAGGTTTATTGCTTGCATACACATTTCATGAATCTCCATTTCATTGGGTTCTCAGCCTAGTAGCTAGCATCGTGCACTCATGTGAGCACTTATGTGAGCTTATTGAAGACACGTTCTATCATTTTAATCCATACCATCTTGACCAGAAACTGTTACAACAATGGAGGGCTCTGCATGAATCCATTATTGAGTTTTGGGAGTCCTTCCGTGACTTGCGATTTCAAGCTCCGAGGAGCCACATAAAGTTTTCCTATCTCCGAGACTAATTCGAGTATTGTCTTAAGAAATATTCCCATCCCAAGAGAAAGCTTCATGTCAACCCTCGCTCAACCTTCTTCGTTGATAGAACTGCGCAATCTCATGTGGGAGCAGGCACTGTGTCAACGGATTGTCCGCCTCCCTCTCATTCAAGAGTTCCACCATTTCCCAGTGATGCTGAGGATCATGTTCACACATTTGTTCATCCTTCACACCCTCCCAACATCAATCGACTAAATTTTCACGCAGAGTTGGTTGTGAGTCCTTCGAGTTCCCATATGCATTATTTTCTTCGACCTCTGTCTTCAGACGCAGGTGTTCCTCTAGATGATGCTCACTCGTGTTCGTCCATTATAGACTCTTCACTTGTTGTGAACGAGGAACAACCCACTGAAGGAGTTGGTGTTGCACAACCAACATGCATTGTCTTTCATGAAGAGTATGAGTGGGATCTTGAACATCAACACTCAGAGAAGGATGAATCCCTTCCATCTGAGCCCCCTCCATTCTTTCCTAGCTTCTTTGGTGAACCTCCCATTCATGATTTCGCATGTGTGTCTTCATCCATGGATGCACCCATTGTTGATCACTCGCAGGACTCACCGGATGCTAGTCCATCATTCGACAACGGAGAGGATAAGCTATTCATTGAAGATCCACTTAATCCTTCATCTATCTTTTACGGAAACATAGAGAATGAGTTCGTTCACTTTTGATCTACCCGTTTGTTTGATTGATCTGATCACGAGGATGCTGAAGAATTCGTTGATTTTTTTGATCATGATAGTTGTGATCCATTTGCTTCCATTTTTTATCACGATCATAAATATATCGCAATTGATCTTTTGAAGCCACCGATTTATGATAATGTATATGATGATAAAGTTGAGACATCCAAGACTATCAAGGCTCTTCAACCCAAGATGATGGTTATGTCAGGCCCTCTCTCTTTCTTGGGGTCAGTCTCACTTCCAATCATGAAAGTATTCAATCACCCAAGGCTCATCATCTCTCATTTATATGCATTGAAGATCCATCTCACACACGGATCACACTTCCTCCACTCGAACTAGACAATCCCATTGCTCATGCATTGGAGGAGTCTTGCATTGCAAGAACTCATTCATGGCACAAGTTGTCTTTATTTCTTTCATTTGCTAGCATGTCTCAGTCAAGAGTGTGATTTTGCTTCAAATTTGAACGTAGTGTCACACAACACCATGATCAGTCCACGGACTGTCCGTCATGCACATGCACTCACTTATGTCTCGTGGGTACTTTGAAACACGAAGTGTAGCTATCTTCATTATTATATCTTTCTTGTATGATGCTCTGCACGACTGGGTTACTCACGGACCAAGCCTTCACCCACATGGGTCTACCAATGCACTGGTGGCTATGTTAAAGGTATCACTTCACGTGATCACTCCCATGCACCTTTAGTGTAGGAGTAGGAGTAGTGTTTGCTTTCAGTTGTTTCCTGCATGCTTGTTTTCTTACATGCTTTGTTTTCTTTTCTTTTTCTTGCTTGTCTGCTTACTTGCTTTGCTTTCACTTTCGCTTCTACTCTTGATTTTCTTTGTTGATTGTTAGTTCATTCGCTTGTTTCATTCATAGGTTAGTTTTGCATGAAATCATGTATGACTCTTGAAGCGATCTGGGTGAAGTAAAAGAGGGCTTGTACAACTATCACTAGTTGGTTATCTATCAGCTTGCCTCTGTATGATGAGCTAGTTAATTTTAGTCCATGATACATCGAAATAAAATACGTATTGTTCGAAGTGAACCTTGGTGCAAACACAATGCTTGCGTGCTAGCTAGTGTCACCTTCTCTAGTCGATTGTTTTTGGGTTAACCATTGTTAACATGCATATCAGAGATACAATAAGCTACTTCTTTTCTGGAACAACATCTTCTACTCTCAATAAGTTAGGATCCCTCTTTTGCCTCTGAAATGAATAAGTGTTATGCACAATAAAAAATGACAAAAATGAAAAGTGAAAAAATTCAAATGAAAAATGAATAAGCAGAAAGAAGAGAAAGGCTTCCTGCATAGGGACGTGATGCAAGTAACTTTGTCAGGGTATTGACCAAGTTCACTGGCAGCAGAGCCATGCTTGTGTTCCTATGCGACTCCACTGGGGTACTGTCGAGGCCTGTTGGCAGTGGAGCAACACCAGAGATGAAACTTAGACTCTAACAACTATATTTGTTATGCAATTATATACCCCTCAACCCCAATTGAAACAACTGTGTTGCCTTGGCTTGGAATGTGTGTCAATCGACTAAGATTCTAGCAGATGCTACATCTTACAATCAAGTTAATATGAAGCCAAGACGAGCTGAGAACTGAAAAATAATTCCAGAGGTGTTAGACTTGCTTTTCACGAACAAGGTCCATTCAGAGAGCTGTAGTTCTACCAGTGTGTCACCAATTTGTAGCTTCTACAACCACCCTCCAAAATCTTGCCTTAGCCTGTTTTGGAGCCTCCCTACAAACCTTCACAACAACTTGCCTTACTTCATCAAGTCCTCAAGTCTCAATGTCTTTCTTTTTCAAAGGCAACCTATCAATCACAGTTTGATATTTTCCCTTCATAGGCTGCACACTCGAACTTGGTCAAGCTGTAGGCTGAGCAGCTTCCCCTTGAAAATTGCACATTTCTAGATGGAAACCAGCTGTTCCTCCAGAAATTGTGCAATCCTCTCTGACAGACTATTGGGCTCCAGGATACGCATTCCTGCTATCCAACCCTCCTAACAAGATTTGCGCAAATTTTCCTAGAAACGGGCTATTCAGCCTAGGATTTGCACAAATCGGGCAACAGTCATCTGCTTAGCCCAGAAATTGCACAAGTCTCTTGGGTAGCCAACCTATCTCCCAGCCAGAAATGTGCATTTTTCTCCAGCAGTCAAGCAGTCTCTTGCATGTGCAACTGAGATGATCAGTTCCCCCCGGGACTGAGAAAAACAGACTTGCATGCATGGGCTATTTCTTCCAAGGCAACATGCAAAGGCATCCATTGTTTCAGGGATCTATGTTTAGGAGTTGGAGGTTACATGCAAGGAACAATTCAGAAGCCTCCCACCATGTGTCGCTTCCCCTAGATTTATGGCATGTGCATCACAACCTCAATGTTATCAAAAATCATCAACTAGATGCTGCAGAGCTCATTCCTCATATCAACCTTGCAGCTCTGACATCCCACATCACATGTAGGAGCAGTCGGCACATTCAACTCATCTTTTTGGGGTAAGCCTGCTTCCCATGCCTTGTATTGCATTTCTGTCGCTTTTTGCATTTTCACTTGTATGAGTATTGTTTGCTTGATTTATTTGAACGCTTGCTATTATTTACATGTATACTAGCTTGTTCCAACTCTGTTTCAATTTTTGTTTGCTCTCTCACTACTATCGCATGAATGAAACTGTTTGGCACGGATGTTCACCCAACCAGCGAACTGCCTCACCTACATGCATGTTGATATGTTTGTTGAATCTTTCATTCATGTTTTGCATGCATTGTTAATCTCTTCTACTATCACTTAGTGTCACTAGGCATTCATTGACTTATTTGCTTTAAATTGCCTGTCTGCCAATCTGGCCAACCTTGATCCGGCATCTGCCTTCACCAAGGCTGCATTGTGCAATCTGGGAAAGGAAGGCTCATGTTCCTCTCCAGATTTGTGGATTCCTACATAGCATTGGACTCTGGGACTGTTTTGCACATTTTTAGAGGACAATAGCTGCATGGCCCAAGAAATTGGGTAAATCTATCCCTGGGCTAACAGTCCTTCCTAGCTGGAATTATGCATTGCACAATCCTAACAATCGGTAGCCAGACTTGAATGTGTATTGTACAATTCTAGTAGTCACTCAATCTCCCAATAGCCCAGACTGTGCCTTGTGTAGTCTTGGCTGTCGATCCCCTGACCTCTCGGCCAAAATTGTCCAACCTTCATGACCATTCAGCTAGGTATGTTGCAAGTCAGTTCTCATGTTCATTTTGGTTTTTGACTGACAGATTGCTTGCTATGAGTGTTTCCATGTCTCCAGGTATCACAAGTGTTCATCTGCCTCTCAGCAATACATGTACAATGGTTTCCAAGAGAGTAGAGATGAAGACAATGTTCATAGAACTCTTGGTGATATAGTCGATCAAGTGTCCATTGGCTTACCTACCCACGAAGACATCAAGTTGTTAATGGACAAGGACATCAAGCAGCGGCATCACAATGAGAAACATCATGAAAAACAACTAAAGGAAGCATACCAAATGCGGAAAACTCAATGAATGTAGTGAACACAGCGAGTGAAAGAGGAAGGTTGTTGACAACATAGAGTCGAAGCAAATTTGCAAGATCAAGTAGATCCACTGAAAATGAAAGAAACTTTGGAGACTCAGGCTATGAACTGATGATGCCACATGAATATTGCACGAAGGCAAAAGATGGGACAAAGAAGGAGCTGTATGTGTTGAAGCAACAACTCAAGAAGAATATGAAGCTGCAGAGACAATTGAATGAGTTGCAGCAGGACAGGAACAATAGTGGGTGCATTATGCACTTGCAGATGAAACTGCTCAAGTACGAGTTAAGGATCTATCCCAGCAGCTGACACATAAAAAACATCGTGAGAAATGTTGTTGATCGCAAGAAAGAGATCCAACAACATGCATATCCTTGAGCGCATGCATGCAATCCAACCAAGGCGAAGACAAGAAGCAAGTCCAATTGGGCCTGAACATGTACTTCAACAAGTTGATGCACATGACCACTGGCACACACTTGAAGATCAGCAGGGACACTATGCATCAATGTGTTGTTGGTTCAACCATACCCAAGAAGCTCATGTAAATGTTAGCAGACAAGCTGGATGAAGGGGTTGAACCAGTGCACTAGTTGCAATGGAGGAAAGAGTTCGCTTCAACAAGATGTCACCATGATGTGCATGCACATCATCATGGACGACCAAGCTTGGCATAAGCTCACCACCTTCACCATCACAAGCATGTCAAAGAGTTGGTCTCATCACAGTGAACCGAGTGTGAGTGATGTCTTGCAAGGCTTGCTCAAGCCATGTTGTCTCACATGAGTACATGTGCATTGTAATGTTGAGTCATGTCAAGTGTAAGTCGAGTTCCAACAGTTGGATGTAACAGTCATAGAGTAGGTGAAGAGTCATGAGGGTAGTTGAATTGTCACAAAGGGGAATGTCAAGGATCACCCCACCCTTTACTGTAAATATTTCCTCATAACTCATTGTATAGGCTTCTGGCCAACCAAGCTTCTACTAAGACTATCTTGAAGAAGGCTTGGACAATATTGTAACGTGCCTTGGATTCTCCACTGCATGGAGATAATACATCTCTTTGGAGGACCAAGTGGTTGTGGCTGTAACATTCCACTGTTAGGGCTAGTAGGTTACACAGTGTATTGTATGATTTTGACTTACACTTCTTTAATAATAAGAGTCAACACATTTTCATGCATATGTTGTTATTGTAGTTGGATTGTTCCGGTTGCCTTAATGATATATGTTGTTTAACTTACATGTATATGAACAAATTTATATGCAATTATATGAATCTTGTTGTTAATGTGTTGCATATGTTGTTAATGGTGTCACCGTCCATGTCGACTACTTTTCCAGACATCAGACATACCTTTCTCATTAACCTTTCTATGTCAACCATCACACTTGTCTCAGACTGATTCGTGAGTGTTGTTCATTTTATCTTACCTTGTTGTTGTGACTGCCACATTCGAGCGGACTGATCCAATGGATACTGTGCATCTCCTTTGTGTGGTGTGTTCTTAGCCGAGTTGTTTTGATCCCTTTCAACCTAGAACTCACCTTCGCCTTCCTCTCCCTTCAAAGTGTTGGAACCTCTCGTACACATTCCTTGACTCTCTGCATTAGTCACACCCTTGCTACTACTAGAGTTATCTTACTTGCCTCTGTGTGACATCATGGTGAAGGCATTACCTTATGACCCATGCTTGGGACTCCGACACCAAACGGTCTATGGTCTAGTTGGGACTTCTTACCGGGGAGATCCCCTTGACATGTTGGCAGGTTCAACACCATCAACCTTTCTTGCACTAGAAGGAGGGCCTGATGATAAGTAGTGTCCTCTCATCTAGTTTTGAACCTTTTCATATCTTCCATGGAGTCTCGCATTCTTCTTCCCCTGAGGTTTTTTCCGAATCGTGAAGATGTATCCATCTCATTGAAGCTATTTGATCTCTTGTCCACTCACATGTATGATGGTGAAGGTGAAGTGGCATGTCCTGAGCACTTACATAACTTTCTTTCCATGATTTATGAGGAAGATGAGTTTATCAATGAATAGGTCAGTTTGCTGCTTGCATACACACTTCACAAATATCCATTTTGTTGGGTGCTCAGCCTACCAGCTAACACCATGCACTCATGTGATCTTATTGAAGACACATTCTATCATTTTGATCCAGACCATCTTGACTAGAAACTATTACAACAACGAAGGGCTCCTTATGAATCCATTTTTGATTTTTGGCAGTGCTTCCATGACTTGCAGTTTCAAGCTCTGAGGAGCCAAATGAAGTTTGCCTATCTGTGGCACTGATTCGAGTATTGTATTAAGAAATCTACATGTCACAAGAGAAATCTTGATGTCAACCCTCGCTCAACCTTCTTCAATGATGGAACTGTGCAATCCCATGTGGGAGCAGGCACTGTCTCAATGGACTGTCTGCCTCCCTCTCATTCAATAGTTCCTTGATCACCCAGTGATGTTGAGGATCATGCTCACACATCTGTTCATCCTTCACACCCTCCCAACATCACTCCAATAAATTTTCACGTAGAGTTGGTTGGGAGTCCTTCAAGTTCCCATATGCATTCTCTTCTTTGACCTCTGTTTTCACACTTAGGTGTTCCTTCAAATGATGTTTTCTTGTGTTCATCCATTCCGACTCTTCACTTGTTGTGAACGAGGAACAACCCACTAACGGAGTTGGTAGTGCACAACCAACATGCGCTGTCATTCATGAAGAGTATGAGTGGGATCTTGAACATCAACACTCGGCGAAGGATGACTCCTTTCTATTCGAGCCCCCTCCATTCTTTCCTAGCTTCTTTCGTGAACCTCCCATCGATGATTTTGCATGTGTGTCTTCATCCATGGATGCACCCATTGTTGATCACTCGCAGGACTCACCAGATGCTATTTCATCATTCGACAATGGAGATGATAAGTTATTCATTGAAGATCCACTTGATCCTTCATTTTTCTTTTTTAGAAATACAGAGGATGAGTTCATTTGCTTTTCATCTACCCCTTTGTTTGATTCATCGGATCATGAGGATGGTGAAGAATTCATTGATTTTTTTGATAGTGGCAGTCATGATCCATTTTCTTTCATTTTTTATCATGATCATGAATATATCTTAATTGATCTTTTGACGCCACCGGTTTATGATGATCTACTTGATGATGAAGTTGAGACACCCAAGACTATCGGAGCACTTCAGCCCAAGATAATGGTTATGTCAGGCCCTCACTCCCTTGGGGTCAGTCTCACTTCCAATCATGAAACTGCTCAGTCACCCAAGGCTCCTCATCACTCATCTATCTGCATTGAAGATCCATCTCATACATAGATCACACTTCCTCCACTCAAACTGCACGATCCCATTACTCATGCATTAAAGGAGTATTAAAATGCAAGCACTCATTTGTGATGCAAGTTGTCTTTGTTTCTTTCATTTGCTTGGTTGTCTCTGTTAAGAGTGTGCTTTTGCTTCGAAATTGCACATAGTGTCACACATCACCATGATAATTCCATGGACTATCTGTCATGCACATGCACTTACTTATGTCCTATGGGAACTTTGAAACATGAAGTATGGTTGTCTTCACTATTATATATTTCTTGTGTTCTGATCCACATGATAGGTTACTCGCGGACCAAGCCTTCACCCACATGGGTCTACCAATGCACCGGTGGCTGCATTGGAAGTATCGCTTCACGTGATCAGGCCCATGCACAGTTAGTGTAGGAGTAGGAGTAGTGTTTGCTTTCAATTATTTGCTTGCATGCTTGTTTGCTTACATGCTTTGTTTGCTTATTTGTTTGCTTTATTGTCTTCTTCCTTGCTTTTTTTTCACTCTTTCTTCTACTCTTGCTTTTCTTTGTTGATTGTTAGTTCGTTCGCTTGTTTCATTCATAGGTTAGTTTTGCATGAAACCATGTATGACTCCTGAAGCGACCTGGGTAAAGTAGAAGAGGGCTTCTACAACTATCACAACTTGGTTATTTGTCATATTTCCTCCATATGATGAGCTTATTACTTTTAGTCCATGATACATTGAAGGAAAATATGTACTATTCGAACTGAACCTTGGTGTAAACAGAACGCTTGCATGCTAACTAGTGTCACCTTCTCTAGTTGATTGTTTTTGGGTTAACCCTTTTCAGCTCAATCAAGTAGAGTAAGGTGAGGGGGAAAACCTCAACAGGCACGTGAGAGATACAATAAACTACTTATCTACTGGAACAACATTTTCTACTCTCAATAAGTCGGGATCCCTCTTCTGCCTCTGAAATGAATAAGTGTTATGCACAGTGAAAAATGAAAAAAATGAAAAAACGAAAAGTGAAAAAATTCAAATGAAAAAAGAATAAGGAAAAAGAAGAGAAAGGTTTCATGTGTAGGGAGGTGATGCAAGTAACTCCGCAAAGGTATTGACCAAGCTCACTGGCGGCGGAGCCATGCTTGTGTTCCTATGTGATGTTGGAAATATCAACAAGAAATGCTAAAAATAGAGATGTTAGAAATAGCATTTCAGGTACTAGTGTTCGACATAGCAACAAGGAATGAAAAATGGAAATGCTAAAAATAACATTGAAATAAATAGAATTTCGGGATACATTCTTATTTTAGTTAGTCCCTGAACTAAATTGAGAAGTAAAATTCGAATTTTTTCTTAGCAGCTATTCGAAAAATAATTAATTAATTCATCATGAGTTAATTGGTTGTAGAAAATCAAACATGAAGTCTATGTGAAGACATGCAATAGTTTCTCCATTGATTGAGGAAGTTATCCCTTGATTAAAGGAGATCAAGATGAGTTGTAATTTGAGTTGTAATTAGTTAGCTCAGTTAACTAAGTTAAGTCCAGTTAGATTAGTTCAAATAGTTTTTTCAACTCATTGTGAGTTCAATTAGTTAATGCATGCATGCATGTAACTACTGCACTTCAGATAACAGAATATTCTCTCATAAATAACTCATGCATGTCAGTTCAGTCAGAGACCCAGTTGAGATCAGACGAAGGGACAATGTACTATTAGTTGGAGGAATTTTCCTATATAGGAAACTCATCCATGTAGAAGGAATTATCTCCTTCAGGACTGCACAACTACTATTGAGTTTAATGTGTTGTGTGAGAGGTAAATTCACACAAGTGGCAGCATTGGACCCCAGGAGAAACTGTGCAAGGAAATAGGATGCTTGGAGGGCAGAGGAGAAGGTTTGTGAGAAGCCTTTGACTGTCTATGAGCAGCAGAGGGATTGTACTGAGAGCTGGATAGCTCGTGAGCGAAATCTTTGTGTAATCCAGACATATTTCCACTTGTATGATAATACAGAGTTTGGGGTTTTTAGCTGAAGCTTTCCCGAGAGTATTATTTTATGTTCATGTGTGATTGCTTTCTCATTCTTAGTTATATGTGTTTTGATTGATCTAGCTCAAATTGATTAAGGTTCTTTAAAGTTTGATTGTAGAAGTAGATCTAGTATTTTGATTTAGTATATTGCATTATGAGGTGATCTATAGTGGGAAATTCTACATGGTATCAAAGAAAAGGTGATCAAAGTGAAGAACAATATACAAAGAAGGGAGAAGTTCGAAGTTTAAATTTCATGATTATAGAAATCGAGTTCTTATCATATCTTAATTGCGCCAATGGCGTTCAGTGGTTTAAGACTTGACTATGCCCTTGGTGGCAACTCAAATTATATAGCCTGGAAGGATCGCATGGAAGCAGTATTAGAGGAAAATGGTCTAAAGGACTTCATTGATCAAGAAGTCCCCAAGCCAGCAAAAACTAATGCTACAGAATTGGTGGAATGGAAGAAATGTGTGGCTAGAGCAAGAAGAATCCTCCTGGACGGTGTTGGAGACAACATTGTCTCAAGCCTCCATGGGAAGGAGAAACCATTTTCGATGTGGAAAACATTGAAATATCTATATGAGAAAAACAATGATCAGAGGAAGCTAGCTTTGAAAGACAAGCTTATGAAAATCAAGTGTGAAAAGGGTGACACGATCTCTACATATCTAAACAAGCTCACCACCTGCAGGGATGATCCTGGAAGTGTAGGGATTATGACAACCAATGATGACATGGTGAGTCTTGTTGCCCTCAATTTTCCTAAGAGCTGGCATAGCTACCAAGACTCAGTAAATGGAAGAGAGAAATTGCTAGATTCGGAACAACTTTGGTCGGATTTGATGCAGGAGGAGATAAGAAGAAGCACCAAAGATGGTTCTTCATCCAAGGAGGATGAAGAAAACTGTGCCTTAGTGAGTAAGGCAAATAAAGGGAAGGGAAAGGATTCTCATCCCAAATCGAGTTCTTCCTATGGTGGGAAGAAGGTTGACAAATTGAAAATACGATGCTTTCATTGTCATGAGGTGGGCCATTTTACTACAAATTGTCCACTGAAGAAATCCAAGATGGGATCCAAGAAAGGATCTAAAGGTGAGGCATTGGCCTCACAGTTTGAGTTTGATTTCACCCTCTTCACATGAATGGTTTCATCCATGGTGGGATGTGGTTGGTTTCTTGATAGTGGAGCTTCATTCCACATGACCAGTGATAAGAGTTTGTTCAGTACCTTCGAGGAGAAAGATCTCCAGATACTCATAGCGATGGGTAATGATGAAAAGTATAGTGTCTCAGGAGTAGGCACAATTGCTTTTCAGAGGGAGCATGGAGCTCACATTACCTTGACAGATGTGAAGTATGTGCCAGGACTGAAGAAAAACTTGGTATCAATTGCACTGCTAGAATACAAAAGCTATGATGTAGTCTTCAGTAAGGGAAAGGTTTTCCTTAGACACGTCACCACGAGACATGTGAAGTAGATTGGTTCACGAGTCAAGAACCTATATGCTCTTGAGGTTGAAGGTGCATGAAAAGCCTTGAGGAGCAAGGAAACTGATGGAGACTTGGTGGTTGAGAGGGAGAGTACATTACCTCTCAACATGTAGCACTAGAAGAAGTATCAGACAATTGTGAAGGAGCCACAATTGGAGAAGTACCTTCAAGAGGTTGTGGAGTAGCCACAACTAGAGAAGCTGAGAGGAGACTGAGTGGAGGCATCCACTCATGCAAAGACCTCTAGTAGGGGGAAATTTCAAGCCAAGTGGGCAGAGGGATAACATGCATCCATACCTCTAGGTCAGATGTGGGGTGATGTGGAGTGGCAGTCCCAAGAAGGCTGGAATAGGGGCAGGATCATTGAGGTACCCAACCTCTTTGATTACACCTTTCTATGGGAGCCCCAAAGAGGAGTAGAAGGACTGGTTAAGTGGGTAGAGACATATGTAGATGGAGCGGCAGAGAGAGCTATAGTGCAGGAATCCCAAGATAGTGCAAAGCTAGCAGGTTGCAACAATGTGAGAGGCACATGAGTGTTGCACCAGCGCAGGATGGCACAAAGAGGTGTGCAATGGTCTGAGATGCATGGAGTGTTGCAGCAGCTCAAAGGTCACAGGGGGAGCACTTGTTAGCGACAGAGGGAGCTTCAACGTCAGAGGGTGTTTCTAGCCCAGCAGGAAGGTCAGTTGGAAGTTTTTTTTGTTTCTAGAGTTGCTGGAGCTACAACACTTGGGAGAAGTGTTGCATGCAGAACATTCCAAAGGTTTAGGATTAGGTTCGAGTTGAATGCCTTTCTTGTTGAGAGGGAGTGTTGGAAATAGCAACAAGAACTAATAAAAATAGTGTTGCTATAAATAACATTTTAGGTACCAGTGTTGGACATAACAACAAAGAATGAAAAATGGAAATGCTACAAAATAGCATTGCCATAAATAGCATTTCAGGATACCCTCCTAGTTTATTTAGTCCCTGAACTAAAATTGAGAAGTAAAATTTGAATTTGTTCTTAGTAGATGTTTGTAAAATAATTAATTAATTCATCTTGAGTTAATTATTTGTAGAAAAGTAAACATGAAGTCTATGTGAAGAGATGCAACAGTTTCTCCATTGATTGAGGAAGTTATCCCTTGATTAAAGGAGATCAGGATGAGTTGTAATTTTAGTTGTAATTATTTAGCTCAGTTAACGGAGTTAAGTCCAGTTAGATTAGTTCAAATAGTTTTTTGAACTAATTGTGAGTTCAGTTAGTTAATGCATGCATACATGTAACTGTTGCACTTCAAATAACTGAATATTCTCTCATAAATAACTCATGCATGTCAATTCAGTCAAAGACCCAGTTGAGATCCGAGGAAGGGACAATTTACTATTAGTTGGAGGAATTTTCCTATATAGGAAACTCACCCATGCAGAAGTATTATCTCCTTCAGGACTGCACAGTTACTATTGAGTTTAATGTGTTGTGTGAGAGGTAAATTCACACAGGTGGCAAAGAAATTGTGCAAGGAAATAAGAGGCTTGGAGGGCAGAGGAGAAGGTTTGTGAGAAGCCTTTGATAGTCTATGAGTAGTAGAGGGATTGTACTGAGCGTTGGATAGCTTGTGAGCTAAAGCTTTGTGTAATCTGGACATATTTCCACTTGTATGATAATACATAGCTCAGGGTTTTTAGCTGAGGCTTTCCCCAGAGTATTCTTCTATGTTCATGTGTGATTGCTTTCTCATTCTCAGTTATATGTGTTCTGATTGATCTAGCTCAAATTTATTAAGGTTCCGCAAAGTTTGATTGTAGAAGTATATCTAGTATTTTTCTTTAGTATATTGCATTATCAGGTGATCTACAGTGGGAAATTCTACTTGTGACTCCACCGAGGTACTGTCCAGGCTTGCTAGTAGTGGAGCAACACTAGAGATAAAACTTAGACTCTGATGACTATATTTCCTATGCACTTATATACCCCTCAACCCCAATCGAAACAACTGTAATGCCTTAGCTTCGAATGTGTGTCAATCGACCAAGAGTTTGGCAGATGCTACATCTTACAATGAAGCTAATGTGAAGCTAAGATGAGCTGAGAGATGAATAATACATCTGGAGGTGTTAGAATTGATTTTCATGAACAAGTTCCATTCAGAGAGCTGAAGTTCTACCAGTGTGTCGCCAAGTGTTGTAGCGGCTAAAAGCACCATCCGGAATTTTTCCTTAGCCTATTTTGGAGTCTCGCTACCAACCTTCAGAGAAACTTTCCTTTCTTCATCAAGTCCTCAAGTTTCAGTGTCTTTTTCGCTCAAACGCAGCCTGCCGATAATAGTTTGATCTTTTCTCTTCATAGGTTGCTCACCCAGACTTGGTATAGCTGTAGACTGAGAAGCTTCCCCTTCAAAATTGCACATTTCTGGAGGATAGCTAGCCTTCCCTCTAGAAATTGAGCAATCCTCTCTGACACCCTGCTAGGCTCCAATATTGTGTAATCTTACAAGCCAACCCTCCCAACAGGATTTGTGCAAATTTTCCCAGCAGCAGGTTGTTCAGCCCAAGCTTTGTGCAAATCTGGGCCATAGTCAGCTACTTAGCCCAGAAATTGTGCAAATCTCCTCGGTAGCCAACCCAGCTCCTAGCCAGAAATGCACATTTTTCTCCAGCAGACAAACCTTCTCTTGCATGTGCAGTTGAGTTGACTGGTTTCCTCTGGGACTGAGCAAAATAGAATTGCATTCATGGGCTGTTTCTTTCAAGGCAGCATGCAAAAGCATCCCTTGTTTTAAGGATCTATGTTTAGCAGTTGGAGGTTACATGCAAGGAACAATTCAGAAGCCTCCCACCAAGTGTCACTTCCCCTAGATTTTTGGCATTTGCGTCACAACCTCGATGTTATCAAAAGTAATCAACTAGACACTGCGAGGCTCATTCCTCACATCAACCTTGCAGCTCTAACATCCCACATCACATCTAGGAGCAGTCGGCACATTTAACTCAGTTGTTTTGGGGTAAGCCTGCTTCCCATGCCTTGTGTTGCATTTTTGTCACTTTTTGGATTTTCGCTTGTATGAGTATTGTTTTCTTGATTTATTGGAATGCTTGTTTTCGTTTACATGTATACTAGCTTGTTCTAGCTCTATTTCAATTTTCGTTTGCTATTTCACTGTTGTCGCATGCATGAAACTATTTTGCATGAACGTTCACCCAAACGGTGAGCTGCCTCATTCACATGCATGTTGATATGTTTCCAAAATATTTCATTCATGTTTTGCATGCACTATTAATCTCTTCTGCTATCACTTAGTGTCACCATGCATTCATTGAATTACTTGCTTTTTGCTGCCCGTTAGCGAGTTGGGCCGACCTTGGCCTCGACTCTGCCTTCACCAAGGCTGCATTGTGCAATATGGGAAAGGAAGGCTCACCTTCCACTCCAAATTTACACATTCCTACCCAAAAATGGACTCCAGGACTGTTTTGCAAATTTCTGGAGGACACTAGCTACTTGGCCCAAGAAATTATGCAAATCTATCCCTGGGCCAGTAGTTCTTCTAGTTGGAATTGTGCATTATGCAATCCCAGTTGTCAGGAGCCAGACTGGATTATGCATTGCGTAGTTCCAGTAGTCGGTTAGTCTTCCAATAGTTGAAACTTTACCTTGTACAATCTTGGCCATCGGTCCCCTGACCTCCTGGATGAAATTTCAATGTTCATGATCATTCACCCAACTATGTTACAAGTCAGTTCTCATGTTCATTTTGGTTTTCGACTGACAAATTTCTTACTATGAGTGTCGCCATGTCTCCAGGTATCACAGGTGTTCATCTGCCTCTCAACAGTATAGGTATAATGGTTTCCAAGAGAGCAGAGATGAAGATATCGTTCAAAGCACGCTTTGGGATGTAGTGGATCAAGTGTCCATGGGCTTACCTACTCATGAAGACATCAAGTTGTTCATGGACAAGGACATCAAGCAGCAACATCACAATGAGAAGTGTAATGAACAACAACTAAAGGAAACATATTGAATGCAGCAAACACAATGAATGCAAGAGGAAGGTTGTTAACAACATAGAGGCAGAGAAAAGTTGCAAGATCAGGCATATCCGCTCATAATGAGAGCGAATTTGGAGACTCAGGCTATGAAGTGATGGCGCAACATGAAGATCATGCGAAGGCAGAAGATGGAATAAGGAAGGAGTTGCATGTGTTGAAGTAGCAACTCAGGAAGAACATGAAGCTGAACATAAAATCCAGTGAGTTGCAACAGGAACAGGAACAGAAGTGGGCACAACATGCACTGGTGGATGAAAATGCACCATTATGAGTTAAGGATCTATCCCAACAACTGACACAGAGCAAACATGGTGAGAAATGTTGTTGATCGCATGGAATGGATCCAACAACATGCATATCATTCAATGCACACGTGAAATCTAACCCATTCAACACACTCACCAAGGCAAAGACAAGAAGCAAGTCCAACTGGGGCTGAACATGTACTTCAACAAGTTAATGCGCATGACCACCAACATACAGTTGAATATTAGCACAGACACTATGGATCCATGTGTTTCCTATTCAAACGTACCCAAGAAGACCATGCGCATGTTAGTAGACGAGATGGATGAAGGGGCTAAACCAATGCACTGGTTGCAACGTAGGCAAGAGTTCGCTTCAACAAGATGTCACCATGAGGTGCATACACATCATCACGGATGACCAAGCTTGGCATCAATTCACCACCCTCACCATCACAAGCATTCCAATGAGTTGGTCTCATCACAACAGACCGAGTGTCAGTGATGTCTTGCAAGGCTTGCTCAAGCCATGTTGTCTCGCATGAGTACATGTGCATTATAATGTTGAGTCATGTCAAGTGTAAGTCAAGTGTCAAAAGTTGGATGTAACAAAGATAAAGTAGGTGAAAAGTCATGAGGGTAGTTGAACTGTCACAAAGAGGAATTTCAAGGATCACCCCACCCTTTGCTATAAATAATCCCTCATAACTCATTTTATAGGCTTTTGGTTGGCCAAGCTTCTTCTAAGGCTATCTTGAAGAAGGCTTGGACAATATTGTAATGCACCTTAGCTTCTCCACTGCACAGAGCTAGTACATCTCTTTGGAGGAGCAGGCAAATGTGGCTGTAACATTCCACTGTTGGGGCTAGCAGGTTTACATGGTGTATTGTATGATTATGACTTACAGTTCTTTAATAATATGATCTGATAATGAGATCTAAGACAATTAATAAGGTTTTACAGACTCATGTGGATGGATTTGTCTATGTTATTTTATGCAATGGACCGATAAGATTGCGAAACACACAGACAATGAAGCAATAAACAAAACATAATAGACCACACATAACACAACAAATTTAATAAGGAGTTCTCCCAATACTCCTAGGCTACATCTACTGGTCCAGCCTTCAGTGGTGGCCTCTCTATTATGTCTTTAAGTAAATTTTTTACAATAGCATGAGCTTAGTTTGAGACTCATTACACAACAAATGGAATAGTAAGAGTTTTCTTGAACCTCTCAAGCTTTATCTGAGTACACATACTCTCTAAATCACTCTCTGTCTCTATCTCAACTCTATCTTGGCATTGCTTGCTCTATCTTCTATTTGCTATGGATTTAAAGCCCAAAATAGCAATGCCTGTTTGTTTCTGCTACTTGGCGTTCTATCTTCCGAGCCTCTGTCTGCTTGAATCCCTCTTCCAGCATTACACAATCATTGCATAATGACTAACGGTCAGGTGGCCACCTATTCGCAATGTAAGAGTGCCTCGACCCTTAAAATCCTTAAGAGTCTCGAACGCGGTCGTGTTTCTGCTTAACACAAGAAAATGCATGCATAACTGTGAAATGCCGCCAAAACATAATTCATTTTAGACTTCAAATGTCCTTAAACATGGTTTATTCCCCTATCAGGTCCACCCTCCATCGCTATTGCAAGTCGCTTCGGCCTTGCTCCAAGTCTCCCCTTTGTATTTTTTTGAAATATGTTAAAAATCTCCAAAATGCATTAAAATGGCCCTTTCTCTGGACTTGAAACAATATATAATAGCCTTAAGGGACCCTTTCGGGTTTGCTTTTCGCAATGGAATTCATCCTTCGCATTTCATTTAATAACCGAAACTATGAAAATACATTAAAACTGGATTTTCCGCAGACCTCAAATCTTATGAAATATTACCAATAAACCCTTCAGGTCCAGTTCATCGGATCACACATCATGGTTTCTTCGATTGCGATATTGCAATCGCTCATCACAATAACCCCCGAGTCATTGTAAGTGCTCCTACAATCCCCGATAGAGATCTTGCGATGTAATATGGGCCATCGATCTGTGTGCTTGATCAACGGTACATATTAACTCCACCAATCACCATCGCCATACATGTGTTAAGAACAAATATCTCTGTCATGTGAGTGTCGATCATAATTGGACTGTTGATCGGCCAGATCTGACAGCTATTGTGCATCCATTGTTCCACGCCTCCATACTCGATTTTATTCATGGTTTTCTCTGGTTTTTACCTCCCGATAATGTTTTTCATCCATTCCAAAATCTCTTGGCATGCAGTTGAGATGATATTTGGCATGATTTTTTGTGTTTTTAATACTTAGAGAGTGTTCTTGGATCCATTTGGATCATGCATTCCCACTGAAAAAGGCTTTTGGACCACCAAATGTTGGTTTTCAAGAATTGCTTAAATGAGGGTACAGTTGCCTCACTTGCCCAATATATATATATCCATTTTTCACTATTGGGTTTTGAACCTTTGAGTCCAACTCTTAGGTACTCAACATCCCCTCTGCGCATAGTTCTCACCTTCCTATCCAAAACTGTATCTTCCTACAACTCATTGAGATATTCAGGCAACAGATCATCAATAGAAGGCAATTGACTTTGCTCTTCGAGATCTTCAATTAATGAAGGTTCAAATAGTCTTAAATTTTTTGCATTTACTACTAAAAATATGTGCATGTATGCTGGGAAATCAAGGTGGAAAGCATTCTCACCAATTTTCTTGAGTACCTTAAAAGGCCCATACCTTATTGGCTTCAGTTTCTTTCCTTCACCTTGCATCTTGCTGATATACAACCAGAATTGATCACCAACTTGGAAGATGTGCTCCAGTCGATGCTTATCATGCCTTGCCTTGTACTTGGCTTGGCTCTTTTCCAGCTATTCCTATACTGCTTGATGAATTTCTTCAATTTGTTCGATGAACTTGGTTGCTTTGTCCACATCATTGTGTCCGGAAACTGCTATGTCTTTTTCAAAGACAAAATCCAAGGGAGACCTTGGTATAAAAATAAATCATGTCTCAAAAGGAGATCTCTATGTAGAAGAATGTTTAGCACGGTTGTAAGCATATTGCACATAACATAAATGTTCATCCCAAAGCTTGGGATGCTTGCTGCAATAACCCCTGAGCAACTGGATCACTTTCCTATTGACTACCTCTGTTTGGCCATCAGTTTGTGGGTGAAAGACTATGCTCTTCTTAAGTCTATTGTCCATCAATTCCCACAGACTTGAACAAAACTTCCCAACAAATTAGGAGTCTTGATCAAATACTATGGAAGTGGGTAACCCAAAATGCACCTAGACATGCTGAAAGAATAGCTTCACTGTTTGTTCAACTGTAATCTGCTTAATACAAGGTATTAAAATACACATTTTGTTGAGCCTGTCCACAATAACATATAAATGGTCATGTCCCTTTCTATATTTTGGAAATCCCCCAACAAAGTCCATGGAAACACTTTCCCAAGGATGGGAAGGAACTGACAGTGGAGTGTACAAGCCTAGTTTTCTATTGATGGGCTTACTTTTAGCACACATGGTACACCCTCTTACATATCTAGAAACCGTTTCATGCATCCTTGGCCAATAGCAGTATCTTTGCAGCTATGCAACTATTTTACTTACACCAAAATGACCTGATATCAGAGAAGTATGTGCTTCCCTAATTATGTTGACTCTTTCAGTTTGTGGAATGCATAGCTTTCCCAAATGATACTAAAGTTGGTATTTAATATAGTAATCCAATTCTTCTACCTTTTTTCCATTACTTAAAGCTGCATGAACATCCTTAAAGTCTATATCTTGAGCATATTGTTCAATGTAGCTTTCATGCAGGACTGAGTTATGCTTAAGTATAGTAGATGCATTTATGATTGGTCTGGACAACATATCTGCAACTTTATTGTGTATGTCCGTTTTATATTTGATGACTAAATGGAATTGTTGTAGGAAACCCGTCCACCTATAGTGTCTTGATTGCTGCAATTTAGTTTGAGAGTGCAAATACTGAAGTGGTTTATGATCAGTATGTATAATTTTTTCCTTGCCCATTAAGTAATGTTTCCACTTTTTCACACTTTGGACTAATGCATATAATTCTTTATCGTATGTAGGATAATTAACTACTGCAGAATTAAAAGTCTCAGAATGGTAGCATATGGGTTTACCATGTTGCATCAACACTGCTCCCATGGCATAGCCACTGGCATCGATTTTGATCTCAAATGGTTGTTGAATATTTGGCAGTGCTAGTACTGGTGCTATACTAATTTTTTCTTTCAAGATGTCGAAGGCTTTCTGCTGTTTGCCTCCCCACTGAAACACCTTGTTCAATCCTGTTAAAGCATGTAAGGGAGCTGCAATTAAGGAAAAATTAGCAATAAACTTTCTCTAATACTATGTTACTCCTAGGAAGCTTCTAACTTTTGTAATATATTTGGGTTTAGGCCAGTTTACAATGACTACAACCTTAGAGGGATCTATCTTCAATTCACCACCCCCTACAATATGACCCAAATAATTCAAAGATGTTTTACAAAATTCACATTTTGATAATTTAACATAGAGATTTTCTTCATTCAAAACATTTAGAGTCTGATTTACATGCTTCAAATGTTCTTCCCATGTTTTATTGAAAACAAGAATGTCATCCAAATATACAATTACAAAATCATCAATAAAAGGCCTAAGTACATCATTCATAACTCTCATGAAAGTGGCAGGGGCATTAATTAAGCCAAAAGGCATAACTAGCCATCCATACAGCCCTTGCTTCTTTCAGATGATCCAATAGATCATCAATGAGAGGAAGGGGATAACGATTCTTGATCGTTATTTTATTCAGTGCTCTGTAATCAATGCACATCCTCCACAAACCATCTTTCTTCCTCACCAACACTATTGGAGATCCGCATGGTGATGTGCTTGGTTTTATGAACCCTTTCTCGAGCAGCTCCTATACCTACTTCTTGATCTCTGCATTCTCTAAAGCGGATAACCTATACATTCCAATGTCAGGCAATCGAGAATCTTGCTGCAAATTAATATCATGTACAATTTTCCTTTTGGGTGGCAGACCTTTCAGTTCTTGAAATAGGATATCATATTCTGAAACAACTTTTTCTAAATCAGCTTGCTGTTTAGCATTACAACCTTCAAATACATTGGTTTTATCATGTTACTTTTCCTTTACAATCATCAGTAAATATTGCTTGCATGATTTTGCAATTCTTTTCATTTGCCTTGAGTTTATGAGAGTCTAATTATTCTTGAGTTTATGAGCTCTTACAATATATTCCATTCCATCTTTAACGAATTGATACTTATTTTCAGCTCTATATAAAATGGCTTTTCTATCATACAAGTAAGGACTTCCTAAAACAATTCCATATATATCCAAAGCAACAATATCTAACTCAACCTCATCTACAAACGCTGACCCAAAAGAAAACCTATGTTTACATTGTCTAGTTACATGTAGCTTTGCTTTATAACATACCCAACCTAATGGATATGGCTTCTTGTGAGGTGTGGTTAGTAATCCTAGCTTATTTACAATTGCTTCAAAAATTAAGTTTACTTGTGAGCCACTATCAAACAAATTATCAAGCTTTTGATGCTTGAAAATAAATCTAATATGAAAAGGATCATGTATTTTCCTCTCATTTTATTCACTATCAATAGATTGTGCAGAATTACTAGTAGATTCTTCAGAATTTTTACCTTTTATACCTGTGGCTGCTATTGTTTTTTCATCACCTAAGTCTGACCCCAAATCATTCTGTATAGTAGCAATAGTCTTCTTCTCTTGCCATTGAACTTCTTGGGTTTCAGCTCCAGATGCAAAGACCAGCAATGTTCATCATGATGTCCATCCTTCTTGTAGTGAGTGCATGAAGGTTTGGCCTTTTGTACAACATTTTCCTTCCTCTCTTTCCATTTCTACTTCCTATTCTCCTTGTTCTTGCTTGTAGTGGGTTTTGATGATCCCCCAATCTCTGGGTTCACATTCTTGCTTCTAGCCTCTAGATGGGTAGCCTAGATAAATACCTCATCTGTGCTAGTAGTGTTAAACATGAGAATGGTGTGCCTCAAATAGCTGTGCATACCACCTATATACTTCAACAAAGTTTCACGTGAGTCTAAAGAAATTCCTAGAATCAAAACTCTTTTTCTAAATCCTTGGGTGTAGCTTTGTACAGTTTGCCCCTTTAGCTGACGAAGGGTTTTCCAACTCATCATAGATTGTTGCGTATAAGCTAGTGGATAGAATTGTTTTTTAATTGCAGAAACAAATTCACTCCTGATAGAAATAATTTTACCATGCTTCTTCAATCAGCTGGTGTCCTGCCTTCCCACCATACCAAGGAAGTTCCTTCAAGGCGTAGGCTTGCCAGCTGAATTTTGCTCCTGTTTGAATCAATGCTCTGCACCCTGCAATAATCAATTTGTCTAATCTAGTTATCTAGCTTTTCTACATTTAATTCTCCATCATCTATTGGCAAATCAAATTTAACATCTAATTTAATCAAAGATGTTTTCTTCTTTTTATTTTCAGGGTTGTCAGGAGGTGTGGATAGAGGAACCTCTTTTCTTTTCCCTTTGTCTTCAGAATGGCCATCTATAAGAGATTCTTCTGTTCCTTTGTCTTATTTCAAGGTTGAAGAGTCTTCGCTTCAACCTTTATTAAATTCTCGATACATTTCTTCTACCACGGCTATCCAGAAACCTCTCACCCAAAAATCCACTACAAGACACCACAAGCAAAATCAACCTACTCTTCACTGTGCCCTCTAGTAATACACACCACCCAGAGATGAATGCAATCGCTAGAAATCACAATGACATCATCCTCTTGAAGAAATGAAGAAAAGTCTTCCTAGGGTGCCACTTGAAGTCCCCCGAAGAAAGGGTGAGCTCTTTTCTTGAAGAACTCTTGCCAAACAACAAGTGACTCGGTTAAGCAACTTGAGAAACCAAAGAGAAATTTGATATGCCAAATACGAGTGAAATGAGGAGAGCTGCCTTCCTTATATATATTTTGTGCAACACTTTTCCCTCCAATTCTATCTCCATCATGGGCCCTCACTTAACCACCTCCATGCAAATTGAACTAGGGAGTGCATGTTTCCCTAGTGTGGGTGGCCCCCATGTGTAAGTTAACCACATAAAAATAACTTATCCTAAGTCTAATCTCCTAATTCAAATCGAATTCGTCCCACTATCTCCAAAATTGGCCCCAAAATGTAATAGTTACTCTTGTTCCAAATTAATTTAGGAAGGGACATTACAGTCCTCCCATCCCAAATGTTGTTTGTCCGTAAGCAACTTCATTGCTGGATGCTCAAGTATATGCTCACCCTCCCAAGTAGCATCATCATCCAGCAAGCTCATCCAATGCACCAAAAATTTCTTTACCTCAAGCATTGCCTGAACAAGCGCCCGCTCTGACTGTGGATCGCCACTATCAGTGCAAACTTCACCAGGGTCCCAAATATGCCATTGGATTGTCCCTTCTCGCTACATTATCATATAGTGAAGGAGTTCCTTGATACTAGGATCCCAAGCCAACCTGATCAACGTGGAGCACCCCTTTCTCTACTCACTATCCTGCTAGATAGGGGTGTTAGAACCCCTTTGCCCACTACCAATAGGTAGAGCATCCTGACAATGTAAAACTTTGTCAAAATCCTCATGAAGTTGCCCTACCAAATAGTCCATGCCATGAACTCTAATTGTGGGCCCCTGAAGATACAAATAAATACCCATGCAAATGATGCCTCTGCTATATGAGCTCCTCCTGAAATCCTCTTGTTGGTAATCCTGCCATGCGGATGAAGTCTCTCATGACATCAACAAATCACGAAAACCCTGTGGAAAATCTGGATGACCCTCTCCTGTAGAGACCAACTCACCTCTACGAGTAGCTAAACTACTCAACCCTGTTATGATATAATCCCCTACCCATCGCAGAAGGAAGATATCCTGCTGACATTGTGACACTTTGGTCATGAATGACTTCCTAGCATGCTCGTACTAGAGCCTCATCTCCCATAACTCTTGGAAATTATCTATGTGATGATGGAGGCTATGCCAATCTTGCCAAAGCGACTCAACAATGTCAGTGCCTATCACTCCATGGCTAGCCCCAATCGTGAGCAACAATCTACCATGTCTTATGGTGAGGGCTTCAGTGACCCCCATGTGTGTTCTTATGAATGAATCAGTTTTCCTGTCTTCGCAACCATGCTCATTAAGGAGTGGAGTATCCCACCAACTCATTGGATCCCTAGATCCCATAACCATACTGGAGGTCCACAAGACCGAATTCTCTCTTCCTTTTGTTGTGATATGTTGCTAGCTGTTGGGACACCTTTGTGCCCCGTCTCTACCTCATGTAGGTATGCAATAGGTAGGCATTGAGCATCAAGAACCTGTGTCATGAATACCCAGATTCTCTATGCCTTCCAAATCACATAGTGATATCTGCTATCCCAACTCCTCATGATGTGCTCAAGTAATGGTGGAAGCCTAGGCATCATCCTTCCAACAAGGACTATCATTGTCTACACCTCATGCTCACCTAACACCTCGAGTTGTCCAATTGAAAAAGCACCATGTAACTCCCAATCAGTCACCTCCCCAAGTGTGAGCCTATGGGTGGAACATATGCTACCTTGACAATCAACCATTGCATCCCTAAGCCTATAACAGTCAACTCGTGCACCTAACAAGTGTCTCAACTGGAGAGTCTCCTTTCAGCGCATAACACATGGTGTCTCATTCAACTGCAAAGGGGGAGCCTCCCATGCCCTCGCTAACTGAATGGAGAGTGTCAAAGGGTAACAACCAAACCCTCTGTGACTATAAGAAACCCTAGACGATGATGGGTGGGTTGTCGGATCAAGAGTCTGCTGGAATGGTCAAGAGTAATCCTACAAATGATCCCCTCTCTATCTCGGATATGTTGATAACCCCCTTGAAGCCCTATCTCCACTAAACATGGTGTCCCCAGATGCTCAATAGTGTCCTCATTGATCCTAGGTGGCTTGCATCCAATGGTACACATAATACCTCTATCCATAAGTCTCTTGGGAGGCAACGCTCCAAGCGCTTGCTGCACCACATCAGCCGCCATTGCATACCACCAAGTATGGAAACACTCCTTGACATGTCAGTATATGCTGCAACTTATCCTGATACACCACTGAATAGTTTTGTCTACGGCTATACCATCCAGTACCATCCAGTGTCCCACTTGTGTCACTGCACGTGTCACTCCTTGCATGTACTCAATCCATTGAGAGGCACTTCCACTCCATAACACAATCCAACATACTAAGACACACCCCATGCATCTCCATGCCTATATGCAGACCATTGCTCCATGATATATTCTCCTACCCATCCCTGGATGTGATGGCGTAAAGAGGTGTCCATATGCGTCAGCTTGCACCCAGTCTATATCATCACCTCCACAATCACATCACTATGCTCTCCAATGAGGGGATATCCCCTGCAAATCCTCCTTGAGGGACTCAAGAAGTGAATCTCCCTAGGTACTAGTAACAACGCCACCACTGTTATGCTCCACCATGTCCTCCATGCCCCACGCAATTGTGAAGAATCCCTAGCTCCATATAAGGCACTGTTTGGTGGCCTATCGGTGCCACTTCCTCTGAAAAACTCCTGCCAAACTATGATGATATTCATGTGATCCCATGCACAATTGTCATACCAAGACAACCCAAGGAGTCTACCCACAAACTGTTTTTCTATTGGTACTAGCGAAAACTCCACTAGAGAATGTGTGTACTCAACTGCTAGGCCAACTACACCACCACGGTCATAGTCAATTGGTATATTTGGGGAATGATAGGTAGTCCCACCTAGATTTAAATGTGAGTCTAGGCTTCTAGTATCCCCAATGCATGAAATCTCCTGCTGAGCTTCATGTCAGTCCACTACCATCTCCATAGCCCATTGCACCGAGTACCAACTCAGAATATCTCGTCATCCAACCCCAAGAGATGGATCGAATGCACAAAATCCAGCAGATAGAATAAGCTTGACATGTGGATGTTGCATCTTGTGCCACTCTGATTCTCTCATATCACAACCCAGGTCAACACATGAGATCTGTTTGGGTAGCTCTGTCTCTCTCTCTCCAATGGGTAAAGGTGACCTAACAATGCTACTAACCTAATTATCCCTTCTGGTATGTCGAGACAACTCCATCTCTCTCAATCTAATGTGTAAAGATGGGCTGATAACATTGTAGATCTTGTTAGTGTGCCTCTGAAGTGGACTATGCGAAATCCCAAAGTGTGTTCTCTATGCTTCCCCTCATCACTAGCTAGCCTAAAGGATGGTTGCACATCCTCCTCCGTCATGGGCTTGACATAAGCCTCCAATTACTCCTCCCTAGATAACCCAACATGCAAGACATGCTCATCAATCAACTCTAGGTGACTGTTATCTGACAACTATTTCATAGATCTGGATGCCTTTGTATCTATTGGCTCCTCATCAAAAGTGGGGATGTTTCCTAACACCTCATCAACCTGTGGTGTGCTAGTATCACCTGAGATCTCAATCAGAACCTGGGATACCTCAACAATGGATGGCATCTCGTGAATGGGTGTCTGCTCAGCTATTTCCTTTCCAACCATGGCCCCTTGAACTACTCTCTCGTCTTCTTCCTTAATCCTCCTCATCATCCCAACAAAATCCCACTAAATCTCCATTGGTTTGTGTATACAACTTATTTCAGAGAACTCCCAAAAAGAGAGGAACACCTTAATGCCATGACCCAATGATTGGTATGTGCTCCAATTTTCTCCCAATAAATCCACATCATTTGCAATCATGTCCAGGTTCCAAATTGCGGAATGAATCAAATTCTCCCCCACATAAATCATCATTTGTTGTAAACTAATCACCTCATTCAAGGTTACTTCCATGTTTTTTGATTTTAACCTTTCTTTAGATCCCATGATTTCTTAGCTTTTATTATGGTCTTCTTATAACATGAAAGGTTTCCCACTAGGTGAGCTAATATTATGGCTTTGATACCATTGTAATGTTCCTAACTTAAGAAAATAGTGGTATATAAAGAAAGAATGATTCTCAACACATAAAATTTTAACAAACAACACATGCTCATAAAATCTCAAGAAGTAGAACCAGCTAAGAAATTTTATTAATCAATGGAGAAGTAAAATTATATGGATGAACACACCTGGGCTTGCCTCAGTGGTAAGCATGAAAAATTCTAGGTGATGAGACAATGATATCAACTACTAGAAAATGTCTAGTCCTCTAATGCTCTACGTTGCCGAGAAAACTACACTACTGGCTCGAAAGGAACTGCAAGAAATTTTGCTTCTGCTACTTGCAAAATGCTACAAATTCAACCCCAATCTCCTTGACCACAACCCACAAAAACCCAGAAATGGTTTGGCCTGATTTTGACTTCCCAAAATCGGACCCCAAAGGCATTCTACAATCCCCAACAATTCTACACTATCTACTGCTAAGATACTATTGGAAAACTCACTTCTGGTACTCAGAAAGTTCTGAAACATTACATCTGGGATCCTGTTCAGAAACCCATAAATGGTTTGGCTAGATTTTTACCTTCCAAATTCGGCCTCCAATAGGTCATATGCCTTTCAAACTGCTCAAGGAATACGACGTGCAAGGACTACCAACGAAATCCTCCTCCAAGCTCCAAAAATGTAGTAATCACCTCTCCAAATATTTCCCTTAAACTCCACAGTGATGTTTAGCCTCACATATTGATACTCTACCCTCCACGTGATCACCCAGTGTTGCCTCCGCACTGACCTAGGAAGTGCAAAAGTCACCTTGCAATGTAGCACACTCCTCAACCTCCAAAACTCTCCAAAATGCCAACAATCCTCTGATGCCTCCTCTCTGGAAAATCTCTCACCCAAAAATCCACTGCAAGACACCATAAGAAAAGTCAACCTCCTCTTCACAACGCCCTCTAATAATATGCACCACCCAGAGATGAATGCAATCGCTGGAAATCACAATGAGATCCTCCTCATGAAGAAATGAAGAAAAAACTTCCTAGGGTGGCACTCCTAGTTCGCCAAAGAAAGGGTGAGCTCTTCGCTTGAAGAACTGTTGCTACACAACAACTGACTCTACTAAGAAACTCAAGCAACCGAAGACAAATTCAATATGATAAAGATGAATGAAATGAGGAGAGATGACTTCCTTATATAGATTTCGTGGAATACTTTTCCCTCCAATTTTATCTCCATCGTGGGCCCTCACTTAACCACCTCCATGCAAACTGAACTAGGGATTGTGTATTTCTGTAGTGTGGGTGCCACCCATGTGTAATTTAACCACAACAAAATAACTTATCCTAAGTCTAATATCCTAATTAAAATAAAATGGGCCCCATTATCTCCAACGTTGGACCCAAAATGTAATAATTAGTCTTGTTCCAAATTAATTTAGGAAGGGACAATATAGAATACAAAGAGGAACAACTAGAGCCAGATCAGGGAGAATCACAAGGTATGTGAGCAATAAAGGAGGAGACCCAGGAAGGGATTACTGCTTCTCTTACAGGGGTCCCAAGATACCACACTCTTTGGGTCAAGGGCACCATATAAGGATAGAAGGTGACCATGTTGATTGATGGTGGGGCCTCCCACAACTTCACTGATGTAGAATTTGTAGCTAGAAGAGGATTGATTACTAAAGAATTTGGAGGATTTACAATTTTGATTTTTGGAAAGGAGCACTATCGCATTCCATGTACTAAAATTGTCCCTAATATGAGTATAACAATGGGGAACTACACAGTTACAAACAACTTTTTTGTTGTCGATTGTCCAGACTCCTATCTAGTGCTAGGGGTTCAATGGCTATATTCAATTGGGACTCATACAATGAACTATCAATACTTGGAATTTTCATTTGTAGGTGCAGATGGTAAGAAGGTGATGTTAGGAGTAATGCATGCATACCCACCCAAGATTGTGACATTGAACAAGATGGAGGAAGATATTCGACATGGGGATATTGTATGGGCTATAGAATGTCAAATCATGGACAAGAGGCCTATAGAACAACATAAAGAGTATCCCCTTGACATCATGGCATTCATGCAAAAGAACTGGAAGTTTTTTGGAGATATACCACTAGGATGACCACTAGACAGGGGATTTGAGCACATCATTGAGCTAGAGGAAGGTGTCCAAGTTGTCATCACCACCCCTTACCAACATCCAAAAGAATATATGGATAAGGTATAGAAAGAAATCCAAGAGTCGTTGGAAGTAGGACACATTCGATCAAGATCGAGCCCTTTTTCTTCACCAGTAGTATTGGTCAAGAAGAAGGATGGATCCCTAAGGATGTGGATAGATTATCAGGCGTTAAAACAAGAAGACCATAAAAAATCGATACCCTATCCCCAGGATCGATGAGCTGATGGATGAACTAAAAGGGGCCAGGTATTTCTCAAAGATTGGCCTCCACTCAGGTTATCACTAGATCATAGTTTGAGGTCAAGACATTCCGAAGACAACTTTCAGATGCCACTATGGACACTATGAATTCCTAGTGATTCCTTTTAGACTAACCAACCTCCCTGCAACATTTGAGTCATGTATGAACCATGTGTTTAACAAGAACCTATGCAAATTTGTGTTGGTCTTCTTCGATGACATCCTCATTTACAGTCAAACATGGGAGTAGAATCCACAACATTTGGATGAGGTTTTGCGAATACTAGAGGCAAAATAATTCTATGCCAAAATCTCCAAATGTGAGTTTGGCATGACATAATTATTATATATGGGCCACATCATTCGAGGCCAATGTGTCAAAGTGCACCAGGAGAAGATTGAATCCATTCTCAATTGGCCCACTCCAAAAATGTAACAAAAATATGGTGTTTCTTGGATATTTGTACTTATTATAGAATATTTGTTAAAGGGTATTCACATTTGGCAACACCTCTGACTGACCTGACGAAATGGGGATCCTTTGTATGGAAAAAGATAACACAGGGGACATTTGAGTGAATGCAGGAAGTGATGAGTTCATGCCCAATTCTATCCTTGTCAGACCTCTCCCAACCATTTGTACTAGAGTTTGATGCTTATGGGGAAGGAATTGGGGTTGTTTTAAGATAGAACCATCATTTGATTTCTTTTGAGAGTAGGAATCTCTAGGATTATGAGTGCTCTTACTCCGTTTATGACAAAGAAATGCTTGCCATTTTGCATGCACTGGCCAAGTTTCGGCCATATCTAATGGGAAACAATTTCAAGGTAAAAATTAATCATAATAGTCTTAGATAATTCATGGATCAAAAGGGATTGGATGAGAGGTAGAAGAAAAGGGTTAGCAAGATTCAAGCCTATTACTTTAAGATCAAATATGTCAAAGGAAAAAAATGTGTTAGTAGATGCCTTATCAAGGATACTAGCTACATTCTCCCTCATAGACATTGTAGAACAATGGAAGTCCCATCTTCTGGTTGAATACTCCAAGAACTAGTCAACCTGTGATATTCTTGATTGATAATCATTAGATAGCCAATATAGAGTTGTCAATGGCATTATCTATTATAATTATTGAATTTATTTAGTACCAAAGTCCTAGTTGAAGATGAAGATCATACAAGTAGCCCACAACTCCCCTCTAGCAGGACATCTGAGATTCTTGAAGACTTACAAGACCATTAGAAAGTGGTTCACATGGAAGAGACTCAAATGGGGAATTATCAAATATGTCAAGGAATGTGACACCTTTTAAAGTTATAAGGTCAAACATACACACCCAACAGGTTTGTTACAACCACTGCCCATTCCAGAACAAAAATGGGAGAGTGTCTCCATGGATTTCATTATAGGGATACCCTCGTCCCAAGGAAAACATTGTATCTTTGTGGTGGTAGATCGTCTAACCAAATATTCCCACTTCTTTGCAGTTTCCTTCAGAAGCTCTGCATCTCAGATAACAGAAATAATTTTCCAAGGAGTATTCCGTCTACATGAGTTGCCAAAAACCATTTTTAGTGACAATAGTAGAAGGTTCATGGGAGTATTTTGGCAAGATTTATTCAGGTTAGCAGGAGCATATCTCACTCCTAATACAACTTACCACTCGTAGAAAAATGGACAGACAAAAGTTGTTGATAAATGGGTGGAAGGTTACTTACAAAACTATGTCACAGGGCAACAAAGAGCATGGACCAAGTGGCTATATTTAGGAGAATATTGCTATAACAACACTTATCACATGTCCATAGGGATGTTACCTTTCCAATCCTGATATGGATATGAGGCACTATCTTTTGTAGGAACAACATTTGGAGACAATAGGGCACAATTAGTAGAGGATTCGATCCATCGATGTCAATATATTCTTCAAGCACTCAAGGATAACTTGCAAACAACTCAAAATCAACAAAAAATATATGCAAATAAAAAAAGGCTATAAAGGAGTTTCGAAGTGGGAGATGTGGTCTACCTCTAGCTACAACCATGGAAACAATCTACCTTGAAGCAGGAGGGAGCAAAAATTTTAAAACCACAATTTTATGGGCCCTATCGAGCTATCCGAAAAATAGGAGAAGTGGCATATGAATTGGAGCTTCCAGTAGAGAGAAAAATTCATAACATATTTCATGTTTCTTTCTTGAAGAAGGTGGTAGGGGAGAACATGAAATCGTCACCTGACTTACCCCCATTAGATGGGGATGAACATAATCAACTAGTTCTAGAGGAGGTGTTTAAGGTTCAAGAAAAGAAACTTCAGAGTAGGACCATTCGTGAATATTTGGTACGATGGAAATATTTTCCTATCGAAGACGCCACCTCGTAAGGAGAGAACATATTACAACATACATCTATTTCTAACAACATAAACATAATTCATCTAGTGTTCATACATAAGACATCATGAAAATACAGATAGTGCTTCACTATAAGTAGCTACCTAGATCAAAATGGGGCATTAGATGTCATAAGAAAAAGAGTTGTAGTCTCCACATATAGTCTTTTCATCGTTCCAATAAGATCCTAGGTTATACTTGTCCTAGCAGACCTTAATGTGGTCGACCAAATGACATCTAAGATGTTGTAATGGTCCAATATACTTGATGGTTCTATCATAATGATTCTCAATTTCTAGAACTGCCATTCCCTCGAATTGATTTTGTGACATACAATTTTTTTTATATAATATTTGTTTTGTTATATTTTAAATAATGATTGAAGAAAAAAATATTCTTATTTTTTTAAATTTATTCAATATTATTACGATTTTTGGTATATTTCATTTTCTGTTATACTAGGGTGAATCAATGACTAAATGGAGTAATGTAGGAGGCCCAAGATCAAATGTAGCTACTACCACTATAATATTGGGAGTATATCCAACATCTTGTAAGATAGAGATATAAAAAATTTATGACTTAGCTAGAACTAATTTTTGTTAAACTTCTTACTATATATAAATTCTCAAATACTTAAATACCATTTAATTAGAATAATATAAAATATATATAAGTAACTTTTAAACAATCTTCCATAGGTAAGTGAAGACAATTTTTAGTATGTCTTTATGTAAACCCTTTTGAGTTGAAAAGAAGAGTATACTTGCAAGTTTATTGAAAGACCTAAGGGTTACCTCTTCTATTTTCCCTCTATTTTCCCTTCTACACATTTGAATAAATTTTAATTTTTCTGTTGCATGACTCATTTGGTTTTCAAATGTCATATGATGAATTACAAGTTTGGTCATGTCTTTATACTGTTTGCTTTATTACTTCCTAGAAATATGCTTATAAAGAAGAGAATGGTGTATTCCTGTGAATGAGATCACCATCTGTTATGTTTTGATTGCAATGAAGATTTTTCGCTTAAGATTGGCTATAAAGGAGTTTTGAAGTGGGAAACGTGGTCTACCTCTAGCTACAACCATGCAAACAATCTACCTTGAAGCAGGTGGGAGAAAAAATGTTAAAACCACAATTTTATGAGCCCTATCGAGCTATCCGAAAAATAGGAGAAGTGGCATATGAATTGGAGCTTCTATAGAGAGAAAAATTCATAACATATTTCATGTTTGTTGCTTGAAGAAGGCGGTAGGGGAGAACATGAAATCATCACCTGAATTACCCCCATTAGATGAGGATGCACATAATCAACTAGTTCTAGAGGAGGTGTTGGAGGTTCAAGAAAACAAGCTTCGAAGTAGGACCATCCGTGAATATTAGGTATGATGGAAACATTTTCCCGTCAAAGACGCCACCTGGTAAGGAGAGAACATATTACAACATACATCTATTTCTAACAACATAAACATAATTCATCTAGTGTTCATGCATAAGACATCATGGAAATACATATAGTGCTTCACTATAAGTAGCTACCTAGATCAAAATGGGGTGTTAGATGTCATAAGAAAAAGAGTTGTAATCTCCACATATAGTGTTTGCATCCTCCTAATAAGATCCTAGGTCATACTTGTCCTAGCGGACCTTAATGTGGTCGACCAAATGACATCTGAGATGTTGTAATGGTCCAATATGCTTGATGGTTCTACCATAATGATTCTCAGTTTCTAAACCTACCATTCCCTCTAATGGAGTTTGTGACATACAACCTTTGTTATATAGTATTTGTTTTGTGATATTTTTTAAATAATGATTGAAGAAAAAATATTCTTATTTTTTTTTAAATCTATTCAATATTATTATGATTTTTGGTATATTTCATTTTTTGTTATACTATGGTGAATCAATGTGTAGGAGGCCCAAGATCAAATGTAGCTACTACCATTATAATATCGGGAGTATATTCAACATCTTGTAAGCTAGAGATATAAAAAAATTATGACTTAGCTAGAACTAATTTTCATTATATTTCTTACTATATATAAAATTCTCAAATACTTAAATAACCATTTAAATTAGAGTAATATAAAATATATAAGTAACTTTTAAACCATCTTCCATAGGCAAGTGAACACAATTTTCAGTATGTATTTATGTAAACCCTTTTGATTTGAAAAGAAGAGTATACTTGCAAGTTTATAGAAAGACCTAAGAGTTACCTCCTCTATTTTCCCTTCTACACATTTGAATAAATTTTAATTTTTCTGTTGGATGACTCATTTGGTTTTCAAATGGCATATGATGAATTATAAGTTTGGTCATGTCTTTATACTGTTTGCTTTATTACTTCCTAGAGATATGCTTATAAAGAAGAGAATGGTGTATTCCTGTGAATGAGATCACCATCTGTTATGTTTTGATGGCAATGAAGATTTATCACTTTAGATTGGCTATAAAGGAGTTTCGAAGTGGGAAACGTGGCCTACCTCTAGCTACAACCATGCAAACAATCTACCTTGAAGCAGGAAGGAGAAAAAATGTTAAAACCACAATTTTACGAGCCCTATCGAGCTATCCGAAAATAGGAGGAGTGGCATATGAATTGGAGCTTCTACAGAGAGAAAAATTCATAACATATTTCATGTTTGTTGCTTGAAGAAGGTGGTAGGGGAGAACATGAAATCATCACCTGACTTACCCCCATTAGATGAGGATGCACATAATCAACTAGTTCCAGAGGAGGTGTTGGAGTGTCAAGAAAACAAGCTTCGAAGTAGGACCATCCATGAATATTTGGTATGATGGAAACATTTTCCCGTCAAAGACGCCACCTGGTAAGGAGAGAACATATTACAACATACATCTATTTCTAACAACATAAACATAATTCATCTAGTGTTCATACATAAGACATCATGGAAATACATATAGTGCTTTACTATAAGTAGCTACCTAGATCAAAATGGGGCATTAGATGTCATAAGCAAAAGAGTCGTAATCTCCACATATAGTCTTTGCATCCTCCCAATAAGATCCTAGGTCATACTTGTCCTAGCGGACCTTAATGTGGTCGACCAAATGACATCTAAGATGTTGTAATGGTCCAATATGCTTCATGGTTCTACCATAACGATTCTAAGTTTCTAGACCTACCATTCCCTCTAATTGAGTTTGTGACATACAACCTTTTTTATATAGTATTTGTTTTGTGATATTTTTTAAATAATGATTGAAGAAAAAATATTCTGTTTTTTTTTAAATCTATTCAATATTATTATGATTTTTGGTATATTTCATTTTTTATTATACTATGGTGAATCAATGTGTAGGAGGCCCAAGATTAAATGTAGCTACTACCACTATAATATCGGGAGTATATCCAACATCTTGTAAGCTAAAGATATAAAAAAATTATGACTTAGCTAGAACTAAATTTTCATTATATTTCTTACTATATATAAAATTCTCAAATACTTAAATAACCATTTAAATTAGAATAATATAAAATATATATAAGTAACTTTTAAACCATCTTCCATAGGCAAGTGAACACAATTTTCAGTATGTATTTATGTAAACCCTTTTAATTTGAAAAGAAGAATATACTTGCAAGTTTATAGAAAGACCTAAGAGTTACCTCCTCTATTTTCCCTTCTACACATTTGAATAAATTTTAATTTTTCTGTTGTATGACTCATTTGGTTTTCAAATGCCATATGATGAATTATAAGTTTGGTCATGTCTTTATACTGTTTGCTTTATTACTTCCTAGAGATATGCTTATAAATAAGAGAATGGTGCATTCGTGTGAATGAGATCACCATCTGTTATGTTTTGATTGCAATGAAGATTTATCGCTTAAGATTGGAAACGAAAAAGTAATGAGACAAAACTTCTTACATTCACCATTCTCCTATTTTTTTCTGAATTTATGAGCTTCAAGGAATGGCATAAGACTCTTTTACGAATCGGTCTTCAACAAGTTAGAAAAGATAAGAAGTTATAACGTCGAAAGTTTTCAAGTTCTTTTTAATTTAAACTTTCAATTACAGCTTTTGATTGCTTCATTTATAAAAAATGGATATATTGGATTTCTTTACATCTTTGTATTACATTTCACTTTCAAACATGGTACCGACCAAATGTAATCAAATGATAAATACCCGATTGATATATATATATATATATATATATAATTTTGTACCAAAATTTTCGGTGTAATATTTTCCATTAACATGATATGATATAAACCTGGCGTAATATAAAAGTGGTGTTTGACGTCAAAGCGCATCGATAGGTTAAATGCGTTTAAATTGTCAAAAAAAAAATCAATGACGAAGGGAAAAGCGACCGGTAAACGGCAAATTCACAAATTATATACCATGCTCCCAAAACATTGGAAAACAAAATAAGCATTTAATTTTTAGTTGGTCAAGGCCAAAACCAAATAAGCTGTATGTGCATATATTTGAGATATGATCTACAAAAAAATCGAATAGAAGGAGCGTGATGAGGAAAAACTGTATTTTATTTAGGCGTCAACGGGTTTTATTTAAACGTAGTAGGATTTTAATGGAATAGAAGAAGCATACAACATCAATGGCATATATTAAGATTTCTACTGCACTTATATTTTATATTTTACTGTGGTTGTTGTGAGCACTCAGCTGGAAGTTGATAATTAAATCTCGCATAATCTTTGCAGTAATCGTATATGAGATAATTCATATAGGAAGCCACAAAGGGTGAGTAAGACCAATCTATTTTCACCCGTCCCCCTTGAGTTGCCCACTGATCTCCGTTCCATATGCTCGAGAACACTCTCATTGCCTGCACATTCGGATATAGCACGCCTATGTTTTCGTTGTTTGCAAATACTCTGATTGGAAAACCATCAACGAAAATCCTGAAATATAGTTCATAAATATATATCAGTCACTACTAAAATGTAAAATATGAATGAATTAAAAAAAACAAATGAATTGAACGTTGAAACTAAGCGGGGAAAGGATAGTTATAGTTTACGCAATTTGCTGGGGGTTCCATAGAATGGAGTAATTGTGGAAATCTGAAGTTGGATCGAACCATAAATAGAACTGCTGCTCTTTATTGGCTGAGCCATTGACATAAATATTTGTGCGCAGAATAAATGTAGGGCTCCCCATAAACATTTTCTAGGAACTCCATATCAATTTCGTCGTGCCCCTCCCTTGTATGTTGCAATATAATTTCAAACTGCAGCAAAATAAAAAATTAAACAGCAACAACAAACTGTTTTTGTTTCCCTCTCGATGCGATTTTATCGCATATCACAAATTGTGTTTCTAGACCACTCAAATTGGGTTTTTGCCCCGCTGCCTCAGTTACGACTTGTGTCTTTTGCAATTGTGATGTTGCGATGTGATCCGATCGCTAATCACACCCATATTATAATGTTCCATTTGTTTTTTTCCGCAGATTGCGATTCTGCTATGAGATCCAAATCGCAAATCACACATTTCACTTTCTTCAAATCGATCTGAGTCGTTCGATTGAAGTCAACGGTTGTGTACAGGCTTGCACCATATGGACTTGATGTGAATTAGAAGTTTCATTTACCTCCAGTTTTGTCAATGTAATTTACTATGGTTGGTAAACATTGGTAAGATTTAATTTTATTGTTTTTTTTGTTCACGGGAGTATGGTATAGTTAGTATGCATTGTTATGTTTTGTTTTTTAGAGAGGTGAGAAAAGAACGCAGCAGCGCGTATGTGAAAAATACACAACATCGTAAATGTAATTTTCTCTCATAGATGCACAACAGTGCAGAGAAAGTTTTTTTGTTGATTGAAATGAAAGATGCAGAAGCGTGAATGAAAAAGATTTTTACACACAACACTGTAATTTTTTCTGAATAAACAGAATATTTTTTTGTGTAGAACTGAAACGTTCCTGTGTAATCCCCCTCTGATAGAGGAAGACCAATTTTTGTAACAGCAGTGTTTTAATGAATACAAGTTTTTATGTGTGTTGCTGAAACTCTATTCTCTGGAAACAATTTTTAGCTTTCCTGTATTAAGATCCTGTGCAAAAAAAAGTATTTTCTTTGTTCATATTTTTGTTTGGAATTAACAGAAATTCCCAATATTGGTATCAGAGCTTGTCTAGGCTCTTTTAAGGTGTCAAAGAAGCTGAAGGAAGGATTTCTTGTTGCAGCAACTTCTCCAGTAAAGTGAAGACTCAGTCAAAAATCCAAGGTATTTCTCAACCTAGTTTTTTGTGTTGTTGTTGAGAACAGCCAGTGATTTTTAAATACACGGTCAAGTGTTTGAAATATAGTTAAGTGCGTAAGAATGGCTGGCTCCAGCACTAGCATTAGTACCAGTATTGGCATGGGTATCTATAATATCCAGCTCTCACAATTTAATGGGAAAAAATATGACTATTGGGCAATAACCATGAGAGCTCTGTTTGCCTCACAAGACTTATGGGAATTAGTTGATGATGGTTTTGAAGAACCAGCAGATGAAAATAAGTTTAATAATTTAACTCAGGCAGAGAGAGAATGGTTGAAGAGCTATAAGAAGAAGGATTCTAAAGCCCTCCTCTTCTTATATCAAGCAGTGCGTGGGAGTGTGTTTCCAAGGATAGCAGTAGCCAAGACATCCAAAGAAGCATGGAAAACTCTCAAGATAGCCTATCAAGGCATGGAGAAAGTGAAGACCACAAAACTACAGTTGCTGAGGAGAGATTTTGAGAATCTATGCATGAAGGAGTCAGACAATATTGACTCATTCTTCACACATGTAATTGGTTTAGTCACACAGATAAGGTCTCATGGAGAGATTCTTGAAGAAAGGAGAATTGTGGAGAAACTATTGAGGGTCCTACCCTTAAAGTTCGATGTGATTGTCACCACCATAGAAGAGACAAAGGATCTCACAAATTTTTCAGTTGATGAACTACATGCATCACTCATAACACATGAGCAAAGATTGAGTAGAAATGAAAACTCATCCCTAGAACATGCCTTTAAAACCCAGATGTCCTTTGGAAGAGGAAGAGGTCAAGGCAGAGGAAACAAGAGAGGAAGAGGTAGAAGCCAAAACAAAGGTGGAAGAAACAATTCAGCAAATGCTCAAGGATGAATCAGCAATCCAAATTAGAAGCAAGGCCAAGGCAGCAGCCAACAAAGTGGACAACATCATGCTCAAGGAAAAAGGTATGAAAAATCCAATGTTCAATGTTACTATTGTAAAAAATATGGGCATTATGCAAATGAATGTAAGAAGAAGCAACATGATATGAATAATAGATCTAGTGCAAATTTCACTAGATAAAATATCATCCAAGATAATTTGTTGTTAGCTTGTAATATGGCTGAAATAAAGAGTGATGATATATGGTTTCTAGACTCCGGTTGTAGTAACCATATGATAAGAAGCATAGCCCTGTTTTCTAAGTTAAATTAAAGTGTGAAGTCACAATTCACACTTGGGACTGATAGTAAACTTTCTGTTATGGGAAAAGGAGAAGTAAATATCCTAACAAAGAAAGGTGAAAAGAAAACCGTAACAGATGTCGATTATGTTCTTGGAATGAAATGTAACCTCTTAAGTATTGGACAACTTGTTCAAAAGGGGTATAATGTTTTCTTTGAGAATGATGTATGTACCATTATGGATAGAACACCCAGCAAACAATGTATTGCTGAAGTAAAGATGACAAGAAACATGATGTTCCCTCTCAGGATAAAAGTAGATTTAAAAGATGGAGTAGAAATTGCAGCAGTTACACAAGAGGCTTTCCAAAGCGAACCAAAGGATGAAAATTGGTTGTGGCATTTGAGATTTGGAAATCTCAACTTTGGAGGTCTTAACTTGTTGAGTAGAAAAGGAATGGTAAGAAGATTACCATTGATAGAAAAACCAGACAGCCTTTGTGAAGGTTGTATCTTGGGGAAACAACACAGAGAAAGTTTTCTATCAAGGAAAAGCATAAGGGCAAAAGCACCCTTAGATATTGTCCACTCATATTTATGTGGACTGATGCAAACTCCATCACTTGCAGGCTGCCTCTATATTCTAACATTCATTGATGATTTTACAAAAAAACTTGGGTATATTTTTTGAAGAACAAAAGTGAAGTGTTTGAAAAATTTCGCAATTTCAAAGCACTTGTAAAAAGCTAAAGTGGGATGCATATCAAAGTTCTAAGAACTGATAAAGGAGGTGAGTATATCTTCAAAGAATTTCTATGTTTTTGTAGAGAAAATGGAATTCATAAACAGTTCACCACAAGATACACTCCACAACAAAATGGTGTAGCCAAAAGGAAGAATAAGACAATTATGGATATGGCGAGGAGCATACTAAAGACAAAGCATTTGCCAAATGATTATTGGGCTGAAGCTGTACACTGTGCAGCGTATATTTTGAATAGATGCCCTACAAAAGCAGTGATGAACAGAGTGCCAGAAGAAGCATGGAGTGAGAGAAATCAAGGAGTCACCCACATGAAAGTTTTTGGATGTGTGGCTTATGCACACATTCGAGATCAGCTAAGGAAGAAGTTGGATAGAAAATGGGAGAAATGTATTTCCATTGGATACAGTGAGGAATCCAAAGCTTACAGGTTGTATAACCTATCCACCAAGAAGTTTTTTGTGAGTAGAGATGTTCAGTTCATTGAGGAGGAAGCTTGGGATGGAAGCATAGAGAAAACTATGCATGTAAAAAGCTTTTTGTCACATGATGAAGATGACGAGGAGATCGCTGAAATACATCCCGGGTGCAAGCCTCGGAAGTAATTATTGACGCTATGTGATTCGTTCTCCACATTTCACTAGTTTCAATCCCACTTCTTCACCCCTGTGAGCATCACCCGATGCAATGATTGCTAAGTGAACTATTCAAAAATCATGAGAAATTAGTCAGTTACGACTACCTCTCATGGAAATGGTCATACGTTTGAATGACTTACTTAATGCAGTTGAATCCCAAAAATGATATCTAATATAATGCACTGCGTAATCCCCCATACTTAAATTCAAAAAGAGTCAAGGGATCTCTACTTGAATGGTTCATGAGGCACAATACTTGCTAAGGTTTTGCAAATGGGGTAGCAAGCTAAGTGGGCTTGATTGTGGGGAAAAACTCTACAGTTAAGCGCGTTTGAGCCAGAGGAGATCTGGGATGGGTGACCTCCTGGGAAGTTCTGGTTACCGGGTGCAAGCCCCAGAAGTGATGATTGAAGCTATGTGATTCGTTCTCCACATTTCACTAGTTTCAATCCCACTTCTTCACCCCTGTGAGCATCACCCAATGCAATGAGTGCTAAGTGAACTATTCAAAGATAATGAGAAATTAGTCAGTTACGACTACCTCTCATGGAAATGGTCATACGTGAATGACTTACCTAACGCAGTTGAATTCCAAAATGATATCTAATATAATGCATTGCGTAAACCCCCATACTTAAATTCAAAAAGAGTCAAGGGATCCCTACTTGAATGGTTCATGAGGCACAATACTTGCTAAGCTTTTGCAAATGGGGTAGCAAGCTAAGTGGGCTTGATTGTGGGGAAAAACTCCACAGTTAAGCGTGCTTGAGCCAAAGGAGATCTGGGATGTGTGACCTCCTGGGAAGTCCTGGTTACCGGGTGCAAGCCCCGGAAGTGATGATTGATGCTATGTGATTCGTTCTCCACATTTCACTAGTTTCAATCCCACTTCTTCACCCCTGTGAGCATCACCCGATGCAATGAGTGCTAAGTGAACTATTCAAAAATCATGAGAAATTAGTCAGTTACGACTACCTCTCATGGAAATGGTCATACGTTTGAATGACTTACTTAACACAGTTGAATCCCAAAAAATGATATCTAATATAATGCACTGCGTAATCCCTCATACTTAAATAATAAAATAATGCCAACCAATTCACAAGTAATTATCAAGAAAGGAGAAATCACATTAATCTTATAACCTCCTAATTTCTCAAACACTAGGACTATTCCATATTTCTCAAACACTAGGACTATTCCATATTTGTTGTTTTTTACCTCATCCAACATGTTTCTAGTCGGGCATTTTTACCTTACCCAACAGGTTTAAGAATAACGATGGGAGTGAGTTTTTTCATGCCATAGATTAAGGTATCCATGGGATATTAAGGTTTAATTCCCATCAGTTCCAATACATTGTATATTACCTTCGAGATATTAAGGATCAAACTTATGAAAATGTGTAGTCTGTTATTTGTTTTCTTGGTGTTCTTGGTGTAGCCTTCCCATATTTTGATGGTGCATTTAGGGTCTTTGTGACCATATTAAAAAATTTAGTACACTTAATTTTTTCTTCAACGCTTGATATTTTATCCACTAGCCTTAGGACTAATGTTGGCTACCTAAAGATTCCATTACCATTAAGAAATGTAGTACACTTAATTTTTTCTTCAACGCTTGATATTTTACCAACTAGCCTTAGGACTAATGTTGGCTACCTAAAGATTCCATTACCATTAAGAACTTTAGTACATTTAATTCTTTCTTGAACGCTTGATATTTTACCCACTAGCCTTAGGACTAATGTTGGCTACCTAAAGATTCCATTACCATGGGATTGAACCACATGGGTTTTCAACAGCTTGGTTCAACCATGGGGTTCTTAGAGGCAAAGGTCAAATTGATAGTCATATATAGCATGAACAGGTGTGTTAATATGGTATGACATACTTAATTTTTTCTTCAACGCTTGATATTTTACCCACTAGCCTTAGGTTAATGTTGGTTACCTTAAGGTTCATTTCCATGGGTTGTCAACACCTTGGTGCAGCCATGGGATACGTATAGGTAAAGGTGAAACTGATAGTCATATATAGCATGAACATACTTGTCAGGAGAGTATGACATCCATTATTTTTTATGGTGTGGTTGTGGTTGTATATCATCATATCAAGACTTTGAGCCCATACCATTTTCTTTGTTATTTTTTAGGGTTTCTGCCCACTTTTTAGGGGCAACAAAAGAAAATATAAATATCCTAACAATGGAGCTCTCTTAAAGATTTTAGATATGGATTTGATGTTGACATGCCATATTTTAGGAGTACCATCAATTTGTTTAGGTTAACTAAAAGGAGATCTAAGAAGCCATTTTTTTAGAGGTAGCTAAAGGAAATACAAGGAACCTAACAATGGCTCTTGAGGATTCCAAAGAGAGGGAATTGATGTTGAATTTCACTTTAGGATTGACTCCATTACCAACAACTCAATTGAAGAAAACATTCTTACGTGGGCTTAGGAACTTAACCTGCATAAAGAAAACATTCTTAGGTGGGTTAGGAACTTAACATGCATAGAGGTTAAGCTTGATAATAAGCTCAATGAAGGGGAAATAATTCATTTAGAGGATTTAGAGCTGATTTGAGATAGTATCAAATCTTATCAAATAATTTCATCCCTCATTTTGATGAAGGGAAATATTGGACATAATTCCTTATCTGAAATGGTATCAAATATTTCCAAATCAATTCATACCCTATTTTGATGAAGGAAGATATAAATACACAAATGTAAAGATTGAAATGTTATTTGGGATGGTATCAAATCTTATCAAATCATTTCATAATCCATTTTGAAAGCTATTTGAGATGGTAGCAAACCTTTCCAAATCACTTCACACACCATTTTGGTAGTGCAATTATGTTTGCATATCATCATATTAATACTTTGAGCCTACACCATGAACCTAACCATGGGGTTCTCTGGGGGGCTAAAGGAAATCCAAGGAAATGCAAAGGCACAAATGTAAATATTCAAATGTTATTTGGGATGTAATGAATCTTATCAAATCATTTCATAATCCATTTTGAAAGTTATTTGAGATGCTAGCAAACCTTGCCAAATCACTTGACACACCATTTTGGTAGTGAAATTATGTTTTCATATCATTATATTAAGACTTCGAGGCTACACCAAGAACCTAACAACGAGGTTCTCTAGGGGGAGGTAAAGTAAATCCAAGGAACCTAACAGTGGGGCTCTTCAAGGATAGCTAAAGAAAATCCAAAGAACCAAACATTGGGGCTCTTTAAACTGCTTTCATTTTCATTTGAGGAGTATGCTTAATGACCAACAAATCCATGCTCTTTACAAGATTTGGATCTAGAATTCTTAGTTGGGGTTAAGAACCTAGGGCTCAGTGTTTATTAATAATAAGCTGAATGAAGGAAAATTACTTCCTCACAAATGTGAAGCTTCTTAGCTTGTTTGAGATGGGCTTCAATCTTGCCAAATCATTTCTTTTCATTACACTGTTATGTACTTCAACAACAATAGGTATTTTAGTCAAGAAATGTATGTGAAATTTTAACTTCTTGAGTTGTAGATATTTAAATCACAAGGACAATTGGTATTGAAATTTGACATTTTGTTATATACAGATTTTATGACAGACCAGATATTCTCATATCATATCATAAAATTTATAAAATGTTGATTGTGTGTAAAATTGTTTTTCATAAAATTTATAAAATGTAAATTTTGTGTCTTACTGATTTTCATAAAATTTTGAAGCTTGAAGTTTGTTAATTCTTTCTAGGTTGAAATTTGACTCCCACCTTTGTTCATCATATACAAAATTTATGAAGGTTGGATATTTTCTCTGCCCTTAAGATGAAATTTATATTTTACATTCATAAATTTAGTTTTACATTCATAGAAATTTAGTTTCACCATCTTATTTTTTTTAAATAAGAGTTCAATAAAGGTTTTCTATTATGCTGTATTAGACTTATCAATTTACTAATTTATAAACTTAATACATGAAAAAAAATCCATAAAAAATTCATTATTTTTCATTTTTAAAACATTATTCTTCAATTTTTAAGTTAAATTTTTTGATTTTACAAATATATGAACTTAATACATGAAAGAATCCATAAAAAATTCATTATTCTTCATTTTTTTAAGATAAGAATTTTTTATTGATGTTTCAAAAATTATAAATCTAGATAGTTTGTACATACATCTGTTTCCCACTTAGAAAACAATGTTAGTGACAATGAATCAAATTCTTGAATAATGGAGTTTAAGAAGCAAAATTTAAATAGAAATGTTCATGGAGTTTGTGTTCAAAGCTGAAAACATCCTTCAAACTACAATATGCAATGTACTAAAGAGGAGATGAAAGAAAAAAACTACTGAACTAAGAGGAAAACATAGATATTAAGTGGATTCAAATGTGTCCACTTTAATAGGATCTTCACCTTGCTAGCTTGAGTTCCCTGGAGTTGGTGGAGGAGCCAAATGAGTTTCAATCCTATCCATTTTTAGATTCAGGTCCTTCATTTGTCGTTGAAGCTCATCCATTATGAGAAAAATCTCATCCTTAGATGCATTGTGGTCCAACAATGTTTTCATTTATCAATATAAATCTATAGTGTGGAGATATTGAATTTCCCTTTCTTGAGTGTGACCAATGTCTAGAATCCATGTTATTACTTCTGCTACAATCTTTGTGTCTAAGAGACATCCTCTTTCCTCAACTATTTCTTTCTCAACATCGTGGAGTTCTTGTTAAATGGCTTTCGATATTTTCTCACGGGACTAATAGGAAGAGGATTCGGCCCTAAAGCGAGCTCTCAAACCTCCCCAATATTCATAATATATTATACCTTGACAACTGTGTGTCTCTTGACATGTCATGATAGGGTAGAGAGTTAAGGTTGTGTGCCTATTGACGCTTCATGGTAGGGGTAGGGAGCTAAGGTTGTGTGCATATTGAAGTGTCATTATAGAGATAGGGAGTTGAGGTTGGGAGTTTCGTAAAAGTGCAACTACTGGAGAAGGGCTCAAAACATAAAGGGATGTTAGAAGGTAAGGGATAAAGGGAGAGAGACTATGCCACAACTCACTGTTAGTTTTTTTATTGATGCGGTATCATCAGACAGGTGTTCTAGTCTCTAAGGTGTCAGAGAGGTTTGTGACATATAGCTCTAAAACACCTTACTTAAATAATTAACCGGATAATTAAATTATCCAAAGTCTAACTTAGGAAAACTAGTTAATTAAAGGATACTAATTAAGGAAAACGACTTATGCTCTAGAGACTTCCAGAAAGTGACATGGATTGAGTCTAAGATAATATGAGCCATTGATCACGATTCGATCTTGGGCGTTGGTGCTATAGCGAGAGAATTATAAGAGCAGGTCGATGGGGCTTAGAAAAGACATATCAAAGGAGCAAGAGGGAGTGCAAATTTTCTAGTGCACAAGATTCAACAAGGTAAGAGTTTGCATTCAGGGAGTTTTGAGGTCTAAAATGGGCCTCCTAAGTAAAATGTACAACCGAAATAAATTTTATAAGAACCAATAAGATTCAATGTGATGATGTCAACCATGGGGGATGATTCACCATTTTTAGAGTAAAATATTAAAAAGTATAAAAAAGTAAAAAAATAATAAAACTATTTTTTCAACTCGATTTTCAACTTATCTCCCTAACGTTTTACTCAAATTTCCAGTAGGAGTACTTGTTGGATGCAAAATTTAATTTTTCATCCAAGGAGTACCCATGTTGCATACTTTTGATGGCCCTGCTACACGAAAAATGAGAAATACATAAACAAATGTGATTGCAATCACGTTTTTCATGTATTTCTCATTTTTCGTATAGTGGAGCCCATCTAAAGTATGCAACATGGATACTCCTTGGATGAGGAACCGATTATGCATCCAATGAATGTTTCCGCTTGAAATTTGAGTAAACCCATAGGGAGATAAGTTGAAAATACGAGTTGAAAAAATAGTTTATTCTTTTTTCTCTCTAAAATTTGATGATGTAATCTAATATTATTTTATTATTTCTATTATTATTTTATAATTTCCTTAGGAAACCCATTTTAGATCTCAAAATTCCCCTAATGAGCCAGTAGAGCATTAGTGAGAGGATCACCAAAGATTGGAGAGAAGGGTTTCTAGGGGAGATTTCTACAGAAATTTGCAGAGGCTGAGTTTACCAACAAGAAGGTCGTGCGAATTTCTCCAATGCACAGATCTGGAAAGAAGATCACTTTTCTAGTTGTATAGATCATACCTAGAGGATAGAGCATTTTCCTAGTACAAGTGCGAAATAACCAGAAGGAGTGTTGGATCAACAGTTCTAAATTTCTAGCAAGTGTGTATTTCCCACAGATAGCGTTTTTTTGTATGCATTTACTAGAAGAAGCCGAGTTTGATTTTTCAAGGGGAACTGAGGATTTCATCTAGGAATTTATAGGGTAAGTTCCTTAGATATAACACCAAAGTACTTCGCTCATGAATAGATCACAGATCAGTACAACAGTATTCTTGATGTGGTTAAAACCCTCAAAGAGGGAAACATTCCACAGTTTGAGCCAATGCGGCCACTTCAAGAAATTTATTAATATAAAAGAAAGAAGATTTACATAAGATTCTCTCATGAACGATCACCTAACAAATGACCCTCCATGCTCTTTAAATAGAGATCATGGACCAATCGGGTGTTAAGCCACAGATCAAGTGTTGATAATACCGAGGAGAGAATAAACCGTTAGATCAATTCATGTATAAAACATATCGTGACCATCAGATTGTAAGTTACAAAAATACATACTAAAGAAACACACTTTACCTGACTATACACTAGACCAAGTTATACTTAATTATTTCCTATGTGTCGGAATATCTTAACATCCCCCCTTAAGAGAAACTTGGGATAGGATTGAAAGATGTACAAAGATGACACAATAGGAGAAGGAAGGAGGAATTAGAGCCTATTCCCCCTTAGTTACAACTTCCTGAACTCCAACCATAAATCGAAGTTTAGTAAACTTCGCCTCTGTGAGAGCCTTTGTAAAGATGTTTGCAACTTGATCGGTTTAATAATATTGCACTTCAAGAACATGGTCATGAATGAGCTTTCTGATGAAGTGCATGTGTAGTTCAATGTGTTTGTGGCGTTGATGTTGGATTGGATCTTTGCATAGTTGAATGGAACTTTGATTATCACACCAAAGTGTAGTCGGATGTTGCTGCTGAAAACCAAACTCTGACAGGATCTGACGAAGCCACATGTCTTTCTTACTACCTTCAATGGCACCACGATACTCTACTTTTGCTGAAGAAAGAGAAATGGCACTATGTTTCTTGCAATCCCATGTAATAGGTCCAGAACCAAGAACGAAGACATAACCTGCAGTAGAATTCTGATCATTAGGGTCACCACCCCAATCAGAATCAATGAAACCAACCAATAGAGGAGATGCTTCTGCACTATAATGAATCTCAAACTGAACTGTACCTCGAACATAACAAAGTATTCTTTTAGCTGCTTTCCAATGACTTTCATGTGGGTTTTTCATAAATCGAGCAACAGGACCAACAACAAAGGAAAGGTCAAGATGTGTATGGGTCAGATACAAAAGTTTTCCAATAAGCTGACGTTACAAGGTAGCATCAACTTTATGGGACATACGAGTGACTGAAAGTTTGGATCTAGACTGAAAGGGAGAAGGGGTTGGCTTAGAGTCTTCCATGTGAAGGTGGCGTAAAAGATGACTTGCATACTTGCACTGGGAAAGGGAAATACCTTCTTTGGATTGCAAGACTTGAAGACCAAGAAAATAATGCAAGTGTCTAAGTCTGTCATTTCAAACTGCTTTTTAAGGCTAGAATTCACATGGTTTATAAGGTTGGGATCACTACCAGTAAGGATAAGATCATCAACATAAAGAAAAAGAATGATAAGGGACTTACCCACTTACTTGGTGTAAACAATATTGTCATAATGACACCTAGAAAAGCCAATATCTAAAAGAAAGCTATCCATTTAGGCATACCAAGCCTGAGGGCCTTTCTTGAGACCATGAAGGGATTTATTAAGTCGACATACAAGGGTGGATTCTTTTTGTATAAATCCAGGGGATTTTTCGATATAGATTTCTTCATGCAAGTCCCCATGCAAGAAGGCGGATTTGACATCCATCTGATGGACTTCCCATTTGAAAGAGGCAACAAGGGATAGAACAAGGTGGATAGAGTTCGTTTTGGCAACAAGGGAGAAGGTTTCAGTATAATCAATGCCTTTAACTTGTGAAAAAACCTTAGCAACAAGACGACCTTTATGTTTATCAATTTTTCCATCTTGTCCAAACTTGGTTTTGTAAACCCATTTGCATCTAAAAAGTTTTTGTCCCTTTAGAAGAGGAACAAGGTCCCATGTATCATTTGCCAATAATAAACGATATTCTTCATTCATAGTTGCATCCCAATCTCGATGGTCTGAAGCTTCTACAAAGGTATCAGGATCATAATTCGTTGAAGCTTGCCAGTAAAGAAGAGCCTTTATCAATCTGAGAATGTGTACGACGATGATCTGTAGGATCGCCGACAAGAGCACCTGCTACATCCCGAGTAGTGCGAAACCATTTTGGAAGTTGAGGAGCTAAAGGAGGATCTCGAGAAGGTGTGGGAGGATTTTCATCCTCACTGTCATCATCTAAATAAGGAATATTTTCAGAAGTAGAAGGGATAGAGAGAGGGGCTCATCCACCGAACTAGGCTCATAGGCTGATTTATTTTCAGCAAACTTTACATCTCTTCTAATGATAACATTTTTAGATTTAAGTTGAAGAAGTCTATATTCTTTGAAATATTCAGAATATCCAACAAAAATACATTTTTCACTCTTAGGTTCTAAGGCTTTATGTTTCTCATCTGGAATATGGGCCCATGCTTCACTTCAAAAAATGCGAAAGTGACTTACATCTGGTTTAATTGAGCTCCATGCTTCTTCTGGAGTGATATTTTTTAAAACCTTAGTAGGAGTTTGATTTAGTATGTAATTTGCACAGTTAATTGCTTCTGCCCAAAAATTAAGATTAAGTCCTTTAGATTCAAGCATACAATTAGCCATTTCCTTTAAGGTGTGATCCTTCCTTTCAGCTACACCATTTCACTGTGGAGTATATGGAACAATATGTTGCAATTAAATTCCATGCTTAGTGCAAAAGTTGATGAATTTATTATTAACATATTCTTCGCCATTATCAGATCTTAGCTTAAGAATTTGATGTCCAGGTTGCCTTAAAGGCCAAGAACATGTCAAAGACTTCACTCTTGAGTTTTAAGAAGTATACCCAAGTGCGTTTGGACAAATCACCAATGAATGTTAAGAAATATTATAGCCAGAGAACGAAACAACTGGAAGTGGACTATATAAATCACTATGCACAAGTTGTAAAGGGGTTGAGGCGTGCTAAGAGGCACATTTTTCAAAACTATCCCGATGATGTTTTCTGAGTACACATCCTGAACAAACACAATCTATGAAAGATACCATAGGAAGACCTGTCACTGTATTTTATTTACATAGATTTTGAAAGGAGCGATAGTTTAAGTGACGAAATCGCTCATGCCAAAGTTTGCTCACTTCATCATTATGAGCAAAAAATACCAAGGGAAGATTTGATGACCCAAAGTTGTTAAACTTATACAACCTTGTAGAATCATCAACAATGGCAATAGATAAAATCTATCTAGGATCTCTTACGTACTTATTTACAACATCATGAGGTGAAAATTCAACGGTTTTACCTTCACCTGAATGAGTTATCTGATATACAGATAGAATATTGCAGGATAAGGTAGGCACACATAATACATCATTAAATTGACCATTGTCTAGATGAATAGTTCCATTCCCTACAACGCCAAGAAATCTATCATCACTAACATATATATTTTTGTTGTTACAATCATTTAAAAAAGAAAACATGGCTTTGTTTTTTTCCATGTGATACGAAGCTCCAGAATCAATGAGCCACTCATGAGAATGAGAAGAAGAAGATACATTTAGTGCATAACAAGAATGAGATGCTTGACAACCACATGTAGAAAGTGTTATTCCTGAATATGGAGTTGAAGTTGAAGAGTGCTCCAAATGGATGCTATGCTTCTTCATTGTTGCTTCCAAGTCTTCCATCTTCTTAAAGCATTTGGATTCTAAGTGGCTATCATGATTACAACATTTGCAGTGTTTATTAGTCTTCTTCCCTTTGTTTTTAGTTGCCTTATCATTTTGTTGAGTTGATTTTTCATTGTGAGACTGAAATTGCTTAGGACCTTTGTTTGGTTTAGGACCATTCTTTTTAGGATGTTTCTTCTTAGGATTCTTTGAACTTGGTTGTTGCTGGGCTGCTAAGTCTTTCTTAGAAGATTTTCTAGTATTAAGAAGAGCAAGATGTAAGAGTTTTTCTTGCTCTCTTATTAAAGAATCACAAAAGGCATCAAAAGAAGAGGACTTGTAGTCTTGTCCTTGAGAAATAAAGGCTTCTCTAGTAGAATGGAAGGTGGAAACAAACATAGAGTAGGCTGGTCCTAACTTAGTAAGAATGGAATAAATAAGGCTACCATCTTCTTTCTTAACCTTAACACTTTTCAAGAGAAGTCTAAGGATTTTGAACTTGGACAAAAAATCTTCAATGGAAGAAAGACTATTGGGGTCTAACGTAAGCAACTCATTTTTGAGTTGATGGGCTCTAATTTCATTTTTAACTCCAAAAACTTTATTAAGTTTTTTTTATCTTTGAGGTTTATGCGAGTTTCATGATTATGTAGAATTTCTTCCAGATACATCGCATTAGGTTTCTTTATAATCGATGTTTCGAACCAACAATGATGGTTCATCTTCAGGATGTGAAAGATTGTTGAAACACTGATATGATTTTTCAAATATATAGAGATGTATGTTTAGCCCACAGATATTAGGATTTGTTAATTATAATTTTAATTGTTTTATTATATTTTGATTGTATTTGTGAAATTTAGGGTTTTTTTTTTTAAATTGTGACAAAATTTAATTTAATTTTATTATATTTATTTATTTGTTTTTTTTTTTAATTTTTTTTAGGTATGGTTATATTAGACTGTATTTGTGTTAAACATTTTGGTATTTTAAATTATATTTATCTCTGATTAATATTGTATTATTTTAATTAATTATCCTATTTTGAGTTATTTTAATTTTTTTTAATTTTATTAAATGATTAATTTTATTATGTTTAATTAATATCTTTTAATTAATTATTAATTAATTTAAAATCTTCTAATTCTATTTGTTTGTAATTTATTTATTATCATGTTATTAATTATATTTAATTCGTAATTAAGTTAGTTATGGTTGTTTTGTTATTACTTTGTTTTATATTGATTTTTCGTCATGTTGATATTAATTAGAATAAATATTTATGTTTTATTGTATTTAATTAATTTTGTATTATCATTTCATAATTAATAATTATATTTTGATTAATTTTTTAAATAATTGTATTAATTTATATTTATTTTAGTTAAATTTATTCTAATTCACATTGTTTAATTTTAACTATTTCCACACTTTTAAATTATTTTGATTATCTTTATTTTCAATACATAGTTTATTTTAATGGATTATTAATTTTAATTGTTATAATTTATTTATTTAATTATCTATTGATAGTATATATTTTACTTATTTTCATTATAATGGATTAGATCTTTTATGTTTGTTCTAAGTTGATTAGAAGAGGATTATAGTAAGGTGGGGGTCAATTTCGATGATAGGATTGGAATCCAGTTTTCACTTATGGTCCATCTGTCGTCTCTATTGAGGTTATTAGGGTGTTTGTTGATTTCTATGGCTTCTCTGAATTTCCTTATGAAGTAGTGTTCATTTCTAGCTAAGATGCGGGTATCTTCTATACAAATTTGGTGTTTAGTTTTATCAGAATGTTCAGCTAGCACTGAGGATTTGGAACAATTGTGTTTAATGTCAGCGGCATGTTCCTGGATTCTAGTGTGGAAAGATCTTCCAAGTCTCACCTACATAGAGTTTGCTGCATGAGCAGGGGACTAAGTAGACCCGTTTATGGCATTTAGGATCGATTTTAGCTTTGACTGGATTAAGGCAGTTATGGATAGTGTTTAAGGGTTTGAAAGTGGTTAGAATTCCATTATTTTTCAGGATGCGGGAGATTTTGTCTGTATTCCCTTGTATGTAAGGGAGGTTGACTTTTCCTATTATGTTATCAAAGTTTTTATTTTTGTTAGGTCAAGTGTTTGCCTTATTTATGGCTTTGATGACTTGATGTTTGTTGTATCCGTTTTTTAAGAAAACTTTAATAAGGTGTAATTTTCTTTTTCTAGGTGTTTCTTGTTAGAGATTCTAAGGGCTTTGGTTGTTAACGTGTTGAGGAATCCTAGTTGGTGGTATCAATTTTTGTGATATGGAATCTAAGGTTTGTAGAAATAGACATCTCTATCAACCCACGTGCTTGATCTTGCTTATTTTCCCATTTGTATTGCTTATCTTCATCTTTAGGTTTATACTCTTGGTCTGAGGCCATTCTATAAAGACATTGACTTCTAAGTAAATCCATAATGTAGGATAGCCATTGAAAGTAGTTGGTGCTGTCAAGAGAAACTACACATATACTTTCCATTTTAAAATAAAATGAAGTTGTATATGTTGAAACTAAGTGTTCCAATGGAAAGATTTCGAAAAATTAGGGCAATTAAAAAAAAAAACAGCTCTAAAAACGACTTCCAGATGAAGAAGTTTTGGCTTTTTGAAGAAAAGTTGTTGAAGATGTCAACGAACCACGTGAATGTTTGGAAGTGAATGATAATATTATATAAAAAAATTCCCTTCCTTTCCAAACTTAATCTAATTAGCTCAGTTTAAAAAAAAATTACTTTATGTAACCCACTTTTATAAATAAGTGAAAATCACTTTTACAATGTTACTTTATGAACTATCCACTAAATTGTAACTTAAATAAAAGATAAAGTGATTTTAGAATTATAAATGACTCACTTTTTATAATGGGTGATAATGCTTTTACATAAAGTAACTTTAAAACATAACTTATATGTGTTTTTTGAAAAGTAACTCAACAAAATGAAAGACTTGAACCCAAGACCTCTATTCTCACAAAGTAACTTTAGACCAATTGAGCTAGCTTAAAAGGTTAGTAATTTTTGGAAAGGAAGAAATATTTTTTTTTTTTACCTTTCTGAAGCTTTGGAGTGTGTGCTTACTTGAAAAACCTATTTTTTTCTACAAAACAAAAAAAAAACAACCATAAAAACCAAACGAACAAGCAAAGGTAATGCAAGCCTTACAACTCAAAGTTAGACTTGGCCGGAAACTAAATATTTTCCTCAATGTTTCTGATTTTCTGAGATCACACTAAAGCGCAGCGGAAAAGAGCATACGCATGAGAAAAATCTTTTCTTTCTATTTCTGGTTTGCCTAGATCTCACAGAGTTGTGGGGAAAAGAGCTTATGAAGAAATGAAAGGTATAGATCTAGTAATAAAATTTTTTATAGAGGACTATAAACCGAAATAAACAGAGAGATAAATAACTATAATTGCAAATAAAGACTGTATACCTCCAGATCTTAACAATGACATAGCTAGGGATACCAGAAACCTTTTATCATGAAACGATAGTCAGATGTTGTTGTACCGGTTTCAGATTTGGATCACCAATGGATGCAACCCTCAAATAACTCTAATACCATGTAGGAATTTACAGGGTAAGTTCCTTAAATAGAACACCAAAGGACACCACTCACAAACAGATCACAGATCAGTGCACCAGTATTATTGACATGGTTAAAACCCTCAAAGAGGGAAACAGTCCACGACCTGAGCCAACGCGACCACTTCAAAAAATTTGTTAACGTAAAAAGAAAAATTACATAAGCTTCTCTCATGAACGATCACCTAACAAATGACCCTACATGCTCTTTAAATAAAGATTTGGACCAATCGGGTGTTAAAACACAGATCAAGTGTTGGTAATACTGAGGAGAGAATGAACCATCATATTACTTCATGTCTAAAACATATCATGACTGTCGGATTGTAAGTTACAAAAATTACATACTAAAGAAACACAATTTACCTAACTATACACTAGACCAAGTTATAATTAATCATTTCCTATGTGTCGGAATATCCTAACATTTCTAGGTCAATTTACTAGTTGAAGTGGTGGAGTAAATTTTTCGAAGCTTGGCCAATGTTATGCCAAGCAGATCTATGTACTCTCTAATTTGTTGAAGATAATAAAATATAAACCCTCATATGTAATTGCACTAGTTTTCCCTTCAGGGTTTCTTCGGGGATGTTAGTCCAAACTTCGGTGTCATTTTATGTGTGTGCATTATTCCTCAGTGCTTGATTTATTTTCCACAATGTTTATTTTCAATTATGAAGATTGCAGCAGTGAGTTATTCGTTATTTGTCGTTAATTAATTAATAGAAGACAAATAAATTGCATCAGCTAGAAGAATAACTTCAAATTTATTGCAATTGTGGATTTTTCACATGGCATCATTGTAGTAGATGGTGATGTGAGGCTCGAAGGGGGGCGGAATAAGATCGTGTAGTTTTAGAGGGAAATCTGAAACACAAGATCTAGATCTGTGCAGGTCAAGCAAAGGGTTCAATTTACAGAGGAGCAAAAAATCGATTTCTAGACCCAGGTGGAGCAAAAGTTCGATTTTGCTTCAGATTTGTGGCTGCAGGCAGTGGTATTATAGGGAAGCAATTCCAATGATCAGATCCATCAGTTCGAAGAGTATATATGGGCACAAAAATTTGCAGTAGGGATTTACAATTGCAGATCTGCGAAGGGAAGGAAGAGGAAAGCACACTGAAGGAATTTCCAACAATTTCTCTTAGGGTTTCCTTGTTTTCTAGCTAAGGGAGAGGAGATTGAATATCCATCATCAGGAGGCTAAATTTTGTAGTAAGAGTTGCTAAAAGAGGGTTTGATTAGTTTTCGAATGCCACATCATTTTTCAGAAGGCACAACGAATTTATTCCAGAGGTAGAGGGAGGTTAGACATCTCACCTGGAGGCGGATCTAGGGTTGTATAAGTTTGCAGAGGCCATATCTGTGCATTTTAGGAGGAGTGTGATTAGCAGAAGAAGCCATATCTAGTCACCAAAAATAGAAAAGGGAGTTATAGTTTATTGACCTCTGACATATTTGAGTTTCACAGAGATGGCCACAACAAGGCTCAGGGATCAAGATAGATTTGATGAAGCCTCTAACTTTGGTCTATGTAAGGCCAAAATTCAATTCTTGTTCGATGAGCATACTCTGAAGGAATTTGTGACAAATGTCATGGCAAAGCCAACATATCCACAACAATTGGATACCTTCAAGAAAGAAATGGCCAAAGCTAAGAGGATGGTCTTATATGGGGTTCGAGATCACATAGTCCCACATATTGCAGACAAGAATACGACTAAGGACATGTGGGATGCCATCATAAAATTGTATGAGAACCCATTATAGAATCATAAAATGATTCTCAAGGAGAAGAAGAGGACCACTAAGATGCAGAACGGAGAAGGTGTTACACCTTATCTTAGTAGAATCAAGACGGTCAAAGATAAACTTGCGGTAGTAGGAGAGAAACCTGAAGAAAGTGAGCTGGTGCAGATAGCTCTCAATGGGTTCACTAAAGAGTAGCATACTTTTTTCCAAGTTATTTATGGGCAAGATGCGCTACCTGGATGGGATCGTCTGTGGAGTGACTTCACTCAAGAAGAGTTGAGGCTCAGTCTTGTAGTAGGTACTATCAACAACAATAGAAATGGACCAAAGGAGGAGGAGGATGAAGAGAACGTAGCCTTGACAAGTAAAGGAAAGGTGAAGAAAGGTCCCAGATAGGGACAAGGCTTAATGGGAGGAGAAAAGAAGAAGAAATACCTTTCAAAGTTCAAGTGCTTCAGGTGTGGTGAATTTGGTCACTATGTCTCCCAATGTAATCTCCCAATGTACTCAAAGGAAGAAGGACAAGAAGCAGGACCAGATAGCAGCTTTGGCAGAGATCGATGAGTTGACTACCAGATTGGAGGAGTTTTCACTGATAGCAGTAATACCTCCAAGTTGAGGTGGAGCTTGATACCTTAGTGTGTCAAAAACTGGGCAGGGTCCATAGGTGAGCAGCAAGAAGTCTAGATCAGATCCAATTGTTGTTCACATGGATCATCACCTTTGCTACAGGGGCCCACAGTATCATAGTAGTAGGTTTATTGCTAGCATAACTAGTTGCAATCAGTTCTTGAGAGACAATGTAGAGCTAGTTGGAATGGCACAAGAAGTGTGAATTTCTCAATCACAGGGTGCAGATGTAGTTCTACCTAGAGTGATTTCCCATTAGGAGATTAAGACTTAGAGAGAGTCTAGCTTTAGAGGGAGAAACCCTATGGAAGCTTAGTGCTTAAGGTTTTGAGTATATGAAACTCACTACTATAGTAGTTGCAAACCCAATGCAGGAATTGTGGCAGAGCAGAGGCAAAAATAGTGTGAGGTGAATTATAGTATGCGCAGTAGTTGGTGGGCAGTGAGAACTAGTCGTATCTTAGATGTCAGAAATCAACAACATGGACAATCCAACTATAGGATTGTTCGAGAGAACACCTTCATTGCTAAAGAGGGAGTGTTAGTTTTTTTATGGATGTGGTAGCATTGGACAAGTGTTCTAGTCTCTAAGGTGTCAGAGAGGCTAAGTAACATGAGATCTCCAATACCTAGAAATGGTTTCAAGAGATATAGCTTTGAAACACCTTAATTAAATTAATTAACTAGATAATTAAATTTTCCTAAGTATAATTTAGGAAAATTGTTAATTAAAGGATATTAATTAAGGAAATCAACTTATGCTTTAGAGACTTCTATAAAGTGACATGGATCAAGTCTTAGATAATTTGAGTCATCGATCACGATTAGATCTTGGTCGTTGGTGCTCCAACGAGCGAATTATAAGAGAAAGTCAATGGGGCTTGGAGAAGGGATATCGAATGAGAAAGAGGGTAGTGCGAATTTCCTAGTGCGTAACATTCAGTGAAGGAAGAGTTTGAGCCAACAGAGCATCATTGAGAGGATCAACTAAGATTGGAGAGAAGGGATTTTAGGGGAGATTTCCATAGAAATTTGCAGAGGTCAAGTTTACCAACAAGAAGGTCATGGGAGTTTCTCCATTGCATAGGTTTGGGTAGTCGGTCACTTTTCTAGTTGTTGAGATCAGATCCAAAGGATAAAGCGAGTTGCCTAGTGTGAGTGTAGGAGCTCCAAAAGGAGTGCAGGATCAATAATTCTAATTTCCCAGCAAATGCATATTTCCTATAGAGAGCATTTTTTGTACACATTTACTGGATGAGGCCGAGTTTGATTTTGCAAGGGAAACAGAGGGTTTCCAGGTTGATTTGCCAGTTGGAGTGGTGGAGTAGATTTTCTAGATCTTGGCCTGTGTTCTAGCAAGTAGATCTATGTACTCTCTAATTTTTTGAAGATAATAAAATATAAACCCTTATATGTTGCACCAGTTTTCCCTTTAGAGTTTTTTCGAGGATGTTAGTCCAAACTTCAATGTCATTTTATGTGTGTGCAATATTTCTTAGTTCCTGATTTTTTTCCACAACATTTATTTTTAATTGTGAATATTGTAGTAGTGAGCTATTCGTTATTTTTCGTTAATTAATTAATAGAAGACAAATAAATTGCATCAGTTAGAAGAATAGTTTCCAATTTATTACAATCGTGGATTTTTCACACTCACACCACCACCAAACTTGATGATTGGTAGGTTGAGGGTTGGGCGGGCAGTGTAAAATCCACGATCAATTGAGTTGTGCTGAAGAAAGCCAAGAGGATAAACAAATAAGAGAGCCAAAGAAAGCCAAGAGGATAAACAAATAAGAGAGCCAATTGGGAGTTGGAAAAATACTAAGCTAGAAAAGCCTTCCCTTCCAATTACAATGAGTACAAGAGGTCAATTCTAAAATAGCAACTAGAGTGAAATCCTTGAGGAGAAACATCCTGGAGATTCGATAGAGAGTTGAGAGTTAAGAAAATGCCAACTTGGGAAATCCTCCCTTGGAATTTCCATGAGTACGGGAGGCAAGTCCCCATTAAAACAATAAAGAAAGTGAAAATCCTTGTAATCATTATTCTTCTTTAGAGTAAAAATCCACATTTCGTATTTACATAGAGTTGGTGAGCATTGTAATGAAACTACATGTCATAGTGATAGGATTTCATGGTGTGATCCTGGATGTATATGGCATCTCAAGCATTTTTTGTAGGGACGACATGGCATGTCCCTTCCATTTATTGTGTAGTGAAATTGATGCCATGCCACCTCCTACATCCGTTCTTCCATATCACCACATGTCCTCTCACTCATAACCTCCTACATCTCTTCCTCCTCATCACCACTTGTCCTCTTACTTCTTCCCCATCACCACATGTCCGTCTCACTCATCACCCAATATGGCTAAATTCATTATTCTTCATTATTCATACATGTGAATAAGATTAAAAATATATATTATAATTTTTTTAAAAAGAAGTGTTACAAATCTTCTTATAATTGGAAATAAGAATAAAAAATTAAATTAAAATACAATTGGTAAATAGTTTTGTAGTTTTGTGATGTATTAAAATTCTATTTTTGTAGACAATTTTTTTCTAAATACCTAGATTTACAACAAGAGGGAAAAAAGGAAGGCGACAACCAGAGCTAGGCTTACTATGGAGATGCTATACAGTGGTTTGGCCCTTGATGTAAGTTTTGGTGAAGTGATCTAGGTCTTAGGTGTGAGCTCCTTCATATTTTGAGCTTGGTGTTTGATTGTGCAAAAAATCTTTTTGAAGGGCTCTATTGGGATGGTATGAGTTTTGTGTGGTTATGATATCCCAACCCCCCTCAAATCATCATTTTCTCAATTTAGTTTCTACTAAAGGCGAGGAGGAAAATCTATGCAGGAGTCCCATTACAAAATCCGATCATATTTGGGTGATTTTTGGAGGTTTTATGGAACGACATGCCTTCCCTTTTTTGTTTTGAGCCTTTGGTTGTGCTTTGTCCTAGCTCCCTCTCTTTGGATTTTCAGGCTCATATATGGAGATCCATGAGATTTTATTTTCCTTACAAATTTGTGCCTCCTTAATATATGTAGACCCACTCAAGAAGAAGTGATCTACGAAGGATCCCTCCAAATCCCCTTTCCATGGGTACAATGGACAACACAGAAAGCCTGAAATCCATGCAAGGGTTTCAAATATTTGTTAAACCCCTCAATGGAATATCTATACCTAGGTTCATGCGAAAGACAAGGTGAAGGATTATAAAATAAATCTTGAAACGACGTCTTGGAATTCCTCTATCTTTCAATGTCTTATTTATGAGGGAAAATAGTGATTGGACTCTTGCCAATTGAGTGTATACAGTGTCTCTACAAATTTTTTAGTCTTGAGACTGCATGGCGGAGAAGTGGGTTCTAGAGGGCGTTCCACTTTAGCCTCATACAAGGATGTTGCACGTGGTAAAGATCCCATCTCAACGATCCATCCTCAAGCTCTTTCAAGGTCGTACATTGTAAAGAAGATGGAGGAAATGCCTGCTTTGGAAATAAACAATGCAAAGGTAAAACATCTCTTCACATTCTTACATGATAGGGCTCTCATTTGCAAATTCAACGGATTTTGGACAAAGTTAGAAGCATTGCATTAGTGGATATTTACAACCTAGGAAACAATTGTGATATTTATTTATGTTCCAAAGGATTTTCCATTATACAATTTTATTCCTAGGAAGACTATGACAATTGTATGGTGGATGGGCCCTAGTTTTGGGGAAGATAAGGGCTCTTCCTCACTTCATTGGTTACTGAATGTGATCCCTCAAACATGGTTGTAACAAAAATGCCATTTTTTTTAGGTCGCCACATATCCCCCTTCCTTTCCAGCATTAAAAGGTCATTGAGGACATTGGGAATACTATGGGCGAGTTCATAAAGATGGATATTGAAAAGTTACAACAAGGATTATTTACCTTTGCTTGTCTATGTGTGGAAATAGATCTAGTAAAGGTCTACCATATCATATTTTGTTGAATCATAGATATTTGTGATGGATCTATACTTTAGATTATGAAAACACAACCTTCAGATGGTGTTCATGCTTTCGAACAAGGCATATGCAGAATTCGTACCCACAAGTAAAAAAACTTCCAAAAACGAAAAATGGGCAAGTTCGTAAATCCAAAAATTGGCAAACGTATGAACCCATTTTTTTGGAGGATGAGGAAGAGGAGGTCAAGGAAGGCCCCCTCTCTAAATATGATATGACAACCCAAAATCCATGATCCAGATTTAAACAGGAACGCAATAGATTACAGAGATAACCATAAATACAGAGATGCGATAACCATAAATAAAGAGATGCAGCGGAAATAATACTTCATTTTATTAATGGAAAATACCGAAATATGCTTACAACCAGAATTGGAAA